>JARFJB010000576.1:560000-745000 GCA_036346205.1 Vesta saturnalis | reverse complement strand
CCCTGCCCTATCCCTCAAGGTGAACAATGATAGGTAAGAAGCGGAAGAGTGCAGGTGGTTTAGTGAATACGCTAATCAATAAACTTCCGGTGGAATTGCATTTACCCGGTTACCAGTTTTGTGGTCCCGGTACAAAATTAGAGAAACGACTAGCACGCGGTGACCCCGGTATTAATCAATTAGATGCGCAGTGCAAACTGCATGATATCAGTTATAGAGACTACCAAGATTTAGAAAGTCGACATAGAGCAGATAAAATTTTAGAAGAAAAAGCTTGGGAACGCTTTAAATCGGCAGACGCAACATTAGGTGAACCAGCTGCAGCTTTAGCAGTCGGTACCACCATGAAGACAAAGAGAAAATTTGGAATGGAGTTTAAACGTTGGTCCAAGAAGAAGAATGGTGAAAGTTTATTGCATGTACGGAAAACAATAGCTAAGGAAATGAAAGCTAACGGAGATTTCACCGACACAATAAAGTCAGCACTGTCAACGGCAAAACGTATAGTATAAAGGTTGGGGGGAAAGAAAAACATTAAAGTTCCTAGAGTAATTCCCTTACCTAAACAAGGAGGTGTTTTACCCTTTCTTATTCCGTTATTCGCAGGATTATCAGCAATCGGTGCTTTAGCTGGTGGCACATCGGGAATTGCCAAAGCAGTCAATGATGTAAAAAATGCCAAAAAATTGCAAGAAGAGACATCGCGCCATAATCGCATGATGGAATCGATCGCTGGTGGCGCATTTTATCTAAAACCGTACAAATCTGGTGGTGTATTATACTTAAAAACCGTTTCCAAAAAACTGAGTAGATTCCCCGAAAGAGCGTTAACAGATATTGATTTAAAGGAATACACAAAAAATGTACCATACTTTAAGGGTGTTTTTATGAGAGATGGCCTGCCTAAATTACCACAGAAAAATGAATCTGGAATCATCAACTTAGATAGTCAAAGCGGACCGGGTACATATTGGGTTTGCTACAAAAAGTGTGGTGAAAAGGTATGGTATTACTATAGTTACGGTAATCTTCGACCACCAGTTGAAGTGATTAACTACTTTCGGGGATGTAAAATTTATTATAAATACAATCAAGATCAGGAATTTAATAGCATTATTTGTGGGCACCTATGCCTACAATTTCTATATAAATAATCGACATAACCTTAAATTTTCTCAGTTATGTCGATAACGTTCAGTTTAGAAGGTGTTGGTAACATAGCTAGCTGCAACTTCTACCCACCGATAGAGCTAGATTTGGAGAAGGAATACGTTGTTGGATTGGTGGGATTTTACGGGTGCAACAGTATTAGAAACATTTATACGGGCAACGATAGATTTTATTTTAGAACAAATTCATCTCATTTGCGAGTGATTAGTATTCCACACGGTGCCTATTAGTTAGATGAAATTAGTGATTACTTAAAATCAAAGATACCCACAGAAAAATTTGTCATTAGGGCAAACAACAGTACGCTTAAGTGTGAGATAAATAGTTCATTTGAGATCGATTTTACTAAAGAGAGTAGCATTGGCCGCATGCTCGGGTTTGAGCCTAGAATATTAAAAGCGAATATCTTACACACATCCGCGTTAGACATCCAAATAATTAAACACACTAATCTACATGTGGAGTGAAACATTATAAAAGGATCTTATCGAAACGGTAAACCTGCAAAGGTAATATACAACCAACCAACCAACACTCAATATTTAGAAATAAACACAGACATAATCAGTAATATAACAATCAAATTGACAAATCGAAAGGGCGAGTTAATAGACTTTGGTGAAAGTGAACCATTCACGGTACGCTTAGAACTAAAAGAACATGGGTCTGCGAATTAATCACAGGACAATTCCATCTTCATACAAAAGACCCAATCAACCCTTATTGCAGTTAACATCTGCAGAGAAATACTTTTTAACGTCAATTGGATTGAAAGTTCTGAGTGACCAAACCATTAAACGTGTTTCAAAGCGTAGGTACATTTTAATAGAATTAAAATATTAATGTATCTCTAAGAAATGTTAAATTTGTTGAATGAAGTTTACTTCTTTAATGTCTATCTCTTTTGCACAGTGATATGTTCCGCTTACATACCTGAAGCTGAATGCATATGTATTCATCTAAAATATGTAATGCGGAAAAAGTCAATGTTTTATTGAACAATGGGTTTTCTTTGTTAATAATGCATTTGCATTCTTAAAAATTTGTAGGAATCTGTAAAAAAATTCAAGCTAATAAAGACTTTCCTTGTATAAAACACACACACAATGCATCCGCATTATTTAAAATTATTTTAATAACTTTAAAACTTGCCAAAACTACATTGCATAATTAGTAATATAATACTTAATAGACTTTAATGAAAATGTATATGAAGAAAAAGGTTTCGCTATAAATAATGACAATGAATTTTACTAAAACAATAGGTTTTCATTCAAAAGTATGTATGTAATTTAAAAAATATAATATGTAATGCGAACAAGGATTTTCCTTGTGTAACGATGAAAGTATAGTGCCTTCTTGAAAAATATGAAGTAAACAAACTGTAAAAGGCATAATTAATACCAATTAATTTAAAGAGAAGAAATTTATATAAAAGACAGCATTCTTTTAGTAAATCTTTAATTACTCATCAACCCTCATTGTGGTTAACATCTACACAATGACTGAATCATTAAACATCTTTCAAAACGTACATTTTAATGATGCTATAATTAAATCAGGTATTCACACCTATCTTCCGTATGGCTCTTCTAAGTATGGACCTTCCGAAGAAATACGCATTTTAATTCAAAGTCAGGATCTAATTACAGCTACTTATGATAGTTTTCTGTACATAGAAGGTAAGCTGAAGAAAGTAGATGAAGGAAAATCATGCAACTTAACCAATAATTTCCTCAACTTCCTTTTAGAAGAGATTCGTTATGAGTTAGGCGGTCAAAGAGTGGACGTTTGCCGAAATCCAGGCATAACATCTACACTTAAAGGATATATTTCTTATACGACAAGCAAGAGCAAAGCATTAAGCCATTTGGAGTGGTCTCCAAAGAATGATGAACCATTACAAGTAGAATTCGATGAGGGAAATGGCGAAAAATCCTTTACAGTATGCATACCATTGAACCACATATTTGGAATAATGGAGGATTATCGGCAAGTGATCGTGAATATGCCTTCAAGAGTTGATTTTAATTCGATCTAGAAGCGATACAAACTGCTACTATGGTGACGTTGATGCGGAAATAACCGTAAATAAAATTCAATGGAAAGTACCACACTTAACCCTCAGTGATACTGCGAAACTGGACTTGTTTGAAGGAATAAATAAGAATTCTATTATTACTGTTCCATTTCGTCAATGGGAGTTTATATGAATTACCTGTTTTAAAACAAACAACCTCTGATATATGGCCAATAAAAACGTCAACGCAACTAGAAAAACCGCGCTGGATAATTGTTGCATTCCAACAAGGTAAAAGGTACACAAAGTCTGCAAGAGCCGGAAATTTTGATCACATTAACATCAGGAACCTTAAAGTACATCTGAATTCCGAGTATTATCCCTATGAAGCAATGCATTTGAACTTCAGTGCTAACCAATACATACCTGCCTATCGCAATTTTTTGAACTTCCGATGTGACTACTATGATGAAGATAATACAGATGCGTTATTCAACTACACCGAATTCAAATCATGTCCGGTATTTGTAATGGACTGTTCTAAACAGAATAAATCCTTAAAAAACTCAACAGTAGACATCAAATTAGAAATAGAATCTCTAACGCCTTTCGATAATGGAATCGTTGCCTATGGTCTTATTCTCCACGATGCTATTGTGCAGTACAACCCCCTCACCGGAGAAGTAAAAAAATTATAATCTGTATGTCTAGTATATAAATAAAAATGTTGTAATCATTCGTTTAGTTTCATTTCATCCATCAAAGATGAAAGTAGTTTCGCAGAAACAAAAACTTCCAATTCAAAATGATGACTTTGATGAAAAGTCTGGTACTTCAAAACATGGCGATTTACTTCCTAATAGTATACGTGGCATTATATGCGGCCTCTCCAACTGCGGCAAAACAAACGCAATGATTAGTTTGCTTACTGAGAAAAATGGTTTGAAATTTAAACGTGTATACGTATACTCCATGTCATTAAATCAAAATAAGTACAAACTTTTACAGGAAATCCTACTTCCGATAAAAGATATAGGTTACTTTACGTTCAGTGATAATCAAGATGTGATTGAGCCGAATTGTTCAAAAACAAACTCTATCTTTATCTTTGATGATATCGCCTGTGAAAAGCAAAATAACATAAGGGCATATTTTTCTATGGGTAGACATAACGATATTGATTGTTTCTATTTGGGTCAAACTTACAGTAAAATTCCAAAGCAATTAATTCGTGACAATGCGAATCTAATTACATTATTTGAGCAAGATGAATTAAACCTAAAACATGTGTATTAGGATCATGTAAGCCCCACCATAAGCATGACATTGTTTCGGGATATGTATTCAAAGTGCTGGATAGATCCGTTTGGGTCCATAGTCATAAATAAGGATTCTGAAGTCAATAATGGTCGCTATAGGAAAAGGTTTGATGAATATATAATACCTTAACCTGCGTTCAGTAGTTTAGTAGTTACTCATCCGTTTAGGTATTAACAGCCATCTATTCAAATTTTGCTGCAATGGATAATAAGGAGATGATATTAAAGCGAAAAATTATTCAGGCTCGTAAAATAATACAGCAGAAATACAACAGTCTTAAAACTGCCCGCATTGATAATGAAAGAACGTTTGAAAGTACTTATAAACCTCTAATAGAACCTCTAACTGAAATAGCGAATAAAATGCATCCTGATAAAAAAATACCCGGAAAGGAGTCCCTTGACGTTAAACCCAAAAACCCGCCTTTGTTCATATTTCGAAGAAAGCATGCTACTACTAGTCCGCTAACTCCACATTTCGTTTCACTAAGGAAGAGTGCTACAAGCCCCCTAGCCCAGCTTTTGTTTTTTCAAATAAATCCCCTCCTCGTACACCACCTTCCCTAGAAACATCTCTCGTAGGAGAGACTACTGCCGAGGAAGAAGAACCTCTTAGTATCGCAGGTGATTCTTGAAATGAACCCATCTCTGAAGAATTTCTCGAGCAGTACCAGGAATTACCTCGTATGTATGTTGAACGTATTATGAGGGATCTTGAAGGTGCTATTGATCACACTTATGGAATCCACTACGACGCAAAAACAGACAAATGGACAATTGGTAATACCCCCATCACAATTAAAGGAAAGGATATGATCATCAATGGTGTCACGTATAAAGCGACTCCAGGTTTATATGATCTACTTATTAGGAATGAACCCGATTTAAATCTAGTAAATTCAAAGGATAGAAAGAATTATAAACGTATTTTAGTAGCTACGAATGTTGCAAGGCGAGATTATGATGTAAGTGGACAGATTCGAGGAAGCCGCAGCAAAAAGTATACACAACTAATTAAACCCTTGCTGTCAGCATCATCACCCACAACTCAGGGAGGTGGAGCTATGTTTTTTAAGGAATTAACAAACAAACCGATTGAATATAAGTATTGGAATGACGTACATGAACTAATTCGTGTTCTATAAGTATTGTGGCCAGAAAAATTGGCTGGAAACACAGGTGTCGTAAATGATATAATATCAATTGTAGAGGAATTGTATGAAGATGGATACATTGAAAGACCAAACACTAGTTTTCTGAACAATATAAATCAGAATGCATTGATGTCGACATATCATAACTAAAATGCCTCTTGATAAATTTGGACGGTCACATGCCCAGTATCAATTTAAGAAATTAACCCCTCAGTTTCAACTTATTGATGATAATCAATTCGATATCGAGAATAAGAGACTCAGCAATGTTGCCAACCCCATAGATCTTCAAGATGTCATCACCAAGCAATACTATTTATCAACAAGATTGAATTTGGATGGAAACCGTTTGACACAGTTGGCGGATCCGGAAGAAGATGGTGATGCTATAAGTAAAGGATACCTTGATCTTTGTCTGCAAGCAGTTCAGAAAGCTGTTAAAGAAAACTTTAACGCTTATCTAGTGTTGGAGGACAAACTACATCAACTTAAAGAAATTGTGTACCATGTCCAAATTACAACTCGTCAATGAATTGCACAAACCCGCAGGAAAAAATTTTAAACGAAGGCGCACAATAATTAAGGGATATGATGACCTCTCGCAAGCAGATTTGGCCGAATTTAACACATATGGCAAACAAAATAAGGGCTACAAGTATATTTTAGTAGTTATTGACTGTTTTTCTAAATACTTGTGGACCAAAGGATTAAAAACGAAAGCGGGCTTGGAAGTTGCCAAGGCCATGCAGACAATCTTCAAAACGGGCCGGAAACCTTCCAATTTGCAGACAGATGCAGGAAAAGAATTCTACAATGACCATTTCACTAAACTAATGCAGCGTTATGGAGTCAACCATTACTCCACCTATAGTACAAAGAAGGCAGCAATTGCGGAACGAGTGATCAGTACCGTTAAGTCTGCTCTATACAAGTCATTCAGCCTACAGGGTAAATATAAATGGATTGATACAATTGACACCGTAACGATGGATTATAACAATCGTACGCATAGAACTACAGGAATGAAGCCCAAAGATGTCGGTTATCATACAAAGCTAGAGGCTTACACTCACATAAAAACAGTTGATAGGAATCGTTATTGTGTAGGTGACATAGTACGAATCAGTAAGTTTAAAAGTATTTTCGCTAAAGGATACACCCCCAATTGGTCAAGTGAACTATTCAAGATTGTGAAAGTTTGCATTACTAACCCAATCACCTACATGTTGGAAGACATGAAAAGATCACCTGTACTGGGAGGCTTTTATGAACACGAATTACAGAAAACAAAGTATCCGGATGTGTACCTTGTGGAAAAAGTGCTTCGCTCCAAGAATAATAAGTTATTCGTAAAGTGGTGGGGATTGGATGAAAGATCATGGATCAATAAAGACGATTTAGTTTTATAATATAGCTATAGGGATTGATTGTAACTTTTAGATGAATTAGAACCACATAAAAAAATTATAATTGTATCTTTAAATATTACATCATCTTATATAGTAAACCTAAATATGTTGTATATAGGCCAACGTACGTCAGGGGTTCCATTTCCTTATGGGAGATTACAATTCCCTAATTCAGTGTTTCGATAAAGGTCGATATCAGATAAAATTCACGTTTATTGAACCGCGCCTAAACAAAGATATGCATAGCCAATAAGGAATCATTATGGGTTGGAAAAGAGAATACCGAAAACCAGTGCTACAAAAGTTCTGTCTACGTCTACTTAAAAGAGCAACATATTCACAACACTGAAAGTCTTTATTTTTTAATTATACAGTTACTTAAACCTAATACATATAATTGTCAGATACTTATAACAACACACCCTTAGCAGCGTCTTAAATTTTCCTCTTTAAAATTGAGGTAATCCCTAACACTCAATCATGGTTTCCAACACTACTTCTTATTCCAGCTTTTTTCAAACATAAATAGTCATTCTTCTTCTTCTCAAAAGTGACGCAGAATTTATCTAAAGCATCCCTAGATGATATAATACCTATAACTATTGGAAAATCTACCCTTTACCCCTAAAAGTAGGTGATTTATAGAAACTACCCCCTACCCCTTGACCCATAAACCCCAAAGTAGGTGATTTAAGCAGCTTAGCTTTTTCTATAATATAAAACTAGGTCTACTTTCAGATTTCTAAGAATTGTACTTGGATGCAACCTTCCTATTTCCACGAATTGGGATTTCTAACCCTCACGACCAGATTTCATGTTTAGATTTCTAAGATAAATGGTTTTGACCTAGTTCAATTCAGCCTGTGTTGAGTGACGGCTCCCCTGTTTTGGAAAACGATTATCTGTATTTGGGGAAACATCCTGGCGGACCATAGTATGAGCCCACGCTTTTTATTACAATTTGGTCAAGTACCTTGATATTAGCATAAACAACAACCCCATCATTCTTCTTGTTTCCATGACCCGTTTAGAACTGGTCCTGTAGGTTGATTTAACACCTTGTATCGTTTATATTTCGATCGGATAAGATCGGGTAAGATCGGGATAGCCTGTAGGACATATGGTCTTGACAATTGAACTACTTGGAGACCTTGAAATTTTCCAACCACTCAACAGATACTGTAAGCATATACAGCAACCTTAATATACGTTTAGCATAGACAACAACCATCTTGTTTCCATGAACTGATTCTATTATTAGAATTTAACCTCCAAGGAATGCTAAAATTGTTGACCTAGATGGATAGGGTGGGGTAACCTTAGAAATAGTTTGCATCACAGGGCTTTTACATAAAATAATACACATAAAATAATAGCATTTTATTTTAAATATTACAAACTTTCCCCCCTTTACCTGTAACCTCTATCAGCACACACATTCTATAAACCTTTTACTGATATTGTCTTACATAGTTGTTGTATAAAAAGTGTACATTCGTCAAAGCACAATTACAGGTGGTTTGTGTATGAAAGAAACAAGTTGTTTATATTTTGGGTAAAGATGGTTGCTCTTCAATTTCTATAACCGACTGTCTCAATATTTTTCGAATGTAATCGGCTTTTTCTCGCCCTTTAACGTATACATTATCTGTTACCGATATTAGTTCACTAAGTATATGTGGAAAGAGATGTGTAGAGGTATATCCAGATCCCCAGTTGATGCAGTGATGGTTATTGATTAACCAGACGGCTTGTCGTTGAAATTCTACATCTAAGACGTGCCAAGGAAATGGTGGTTTGAACACAAAATGGGTAGCTTGATTTCCATTGTATATTGCTAGCTCTTTGGGTGTAAACACATGTTTTGCCGTTTTGAATCCCTGTACATCAACTATTGCAATCATCGTCTCTGTAGCGTGACCCCGTAACTACTTATGAGTACTCGCAAAACATATGCACAAATTTCAAAACACAATTTCAGAGAACACGTGTAGTTTAATTAAACCGCACAATTCGACGCATAAGTTTCCCTTTTTTTATAACTGTAACTAATATCTAATTGCTCGTCACAGCACTTTAGGTTTACCGTAAAATTATTCATGCACTCTCCTTATATAGATGCATCAGTTGCATTCGGGGTTAAAATATGGATAAGATCGGACAGGATTGAATTGTAATATGGCGTGACCTTGAAATTTAAAGCAAATGGTAGAGACCACAACTTTACTACAACTAAACACTAATTTCGAAATAAGCATGTTTACATATGGTTGGATGTACTAAATGTTATGTTTATCGTTTTTCCGACTGCACCCAGACTACTCATGAATACATCCTTTGTGTTTAGCATCGTTTTAAATTCCTCAATTCGATTTTCTTCTTCTTTGAAATACTCATAAAAGCGCTGAGGTAAATCACATTTAAACTCCTCTGTTTCTAACACTATACGTTCACCATACTTCGTATTGATTACTGTGACATTAATAACTTTATATTTTTTCGATATCTCTAGGTCACACGTATTTTTATAGAGTTTGCAATAGGTGCTTTGGTTTAACCTTGCTAATTCCATGTTTAACAACTTACTAACCGACTGATCTCACTGTGACATATATCCCTGAAGCATCGGCTTGAGCAATGGATCGCCTTTGTTCTTGATTTCTCAGAATTGAAGTGTATCTAGATAACAATCTATTTTTAGAAATTATAACGGAACAATGGATCGTCTTTGTTTACTTCTCAGAGGTGTGACCTTGAAAATTGTAAGCATAGACTTTGAAGCGTTGGCTAAAATAATGGATCGCCTTTGTTCTTGAAAGTTGATTTCTTAGAATTGAGATGTATTTAGATAACAATCTATTTTTATAACTCGACCAGAACAATGAATCACTTTTGTTCATTTCTCATGTGACCTTGAAAATTGTAAGCATAGACTTTAAAGCGTCGGCTTGAACAATGGACCCCCTTTGTTCTTGATTTCCTAGAATTGAGGTGGGGTGGTAGCTGGATAACAATCTATTTTTAGGAATCATGACAGAACAATGAATCGCTTTTGTTCTCTCGTGTAACCTTCGGGGGAAACGGTTACCTGAGAAACAGCCATCTGTTTTGGAAAACGGACCCTCTGTTTTGGGAAACGGAACCCCTCTTTTGGGAAACGGACCCCCTATTTTAGGAAACGGTTACCTGTTTAGGGGAACCACTTGAGGGCACTGGGGAGGCGTTACCATAGTAAACATTGCTTGATCACCTTGAAGCATGCATAGACAACACTTCAGGGCTTGCTTAGGTTTGTAATAAGTCTTGAACAATGTCTCAAAGTAAAAGTATCCTAATAGGAAGACTTTAAGGGAAGCTGAATGTATGGCTAGTAAACATTATAATGAAGCGAATACCTATAAAGAAAGATGATGATGTGTCGTGGACCACATTAAACGAGAATCAGTTGAAGGAAATGGAATGTGAAAAAACAAATGGTAAATAGATATGATCCAGCAAAGGTATTACAAAAGTGACTGTCACTTCTCATAATATGCATATTTACTTAAATCGATTTTTTATCTGTATATAGATGAATACTGTGGTTAATAAATTATAAGCTTTATAAAAAATATTTTACTTGTTAGATGACCTAATCAGTCTGAACAATGGATCGTCTTTGTTCTTGATTTTTTAGAATTTAAGAAGGTATGACTCATCCAAAACAATGAATAACCTTTGTTTTCTCGAGTGACCTTGAAAATTATAAGTATAGACTTTGAAGCGTTGGTTAGGACAATGGATCGCCTTTATTCTTGATTTCCTAGAATTGAGATAACAATCTATTTTTAGAAATTATAACGGAACAATGAATCGTCTTTGTTCTCTCGTGTGACCTTGAAAATTGTAAGCATAGACTTTGAACCGTCGGCTTGAACAATGCATCGTCTTTGTTCTTGATTTCCTAGAATTGAGATAACAATCTATTTTTAGAAATTATAGCGGAACAATAGATCGTTTTTGTTCTCTCATATGGCCTTGAAAATTGTAAGCATAGACTTTGAACCGTTGGCTAGAACAATGGGCCCCCTTTGTTCTGGATTTCTCAGAATTGAGATGTGGATAACAATCTATTTTTATAACTCGACCTGAACAATGAATCACCTTTGTTCTCTCGTATGGTGGAAACGGTTGCGAAACAGCTATATGTTTTGGGAAACGGGCCCCTGTTTTAGGAAACGGACCTCCTGTTATAGGAAACGGCTACCTGTTTTTAGGAAACGGCTACCTGCTTCAGGAAACGGCTACCTGTTTTGGGGAACCACTTGAGAGCACTGGGGGCTGTGACTATAGTAAACATTGCTTGATGACCTTGAAACATGCATAGACCTCAGGGATTGAGACCGAGGGCAATGTGATGACTTTGAGGATGCAGATAACCTACAATTGATGTGGACAATCAACAACCAAAAATCTAGTAACCTTTCTAGTGACTTTTCTAGTGACTTTGCATAACCTTGAGGATAAGCATTTGAAGCGGGGTTACCAACCTACCACGTGGCCTTGACTTAGCAGGAGTACAAACCTTTCCTTCAACATGGCCTTGAAGAGACTTAGCAGAGTTACACACCTTACCTACCGCGTGGCCTTGAAAAGACTTAGCAGGGTTACACACCTTTCCTACTACGTGGCCTTGAAGAGACTTAGCAGGGTTACACACCTGAAGAGACTTAGTAGGGTTACCAACCACCATGTGACCTTGAAGAGACTTATCAGGGTTACCAACCTACCACGTGGCCTTGACTTAGCAGGGTTACCAACATACCACGTGGCCTTGACTTAGCAGGAGTACAAACCTTTCCTTCAACATGACCTTAAAGAGACTTAGCAGGGTTACAAACCTTTCCTACCACTTGAAGAAGTAGGGTTACCAACCTAGAAATCTAGTGACTTTTCTGGTGACTTTTTCCAAATCTGGTGACAAATCTAGTGACAAAAGTGGGTTAGGATCGGCCTAGTATATCTACTCACACAGACACAGACACAGACACACAGACACACAGGCACACAGACACACAGACAGACAGTACGCACGCACGCACGCACGCACGCACGCACGCACGCACGCACCACACCACACACACACACACACACACACACACACACACACACAACACACACACACACACACACACACACACACACACACACACACACACACACACACACACACACACACACACGCGCGCGCGCGCGCAAATGTAGGTGGAACTTGAAAACTAAAACTAGTAGTGGTAGTGTTAGTGATTAAGTTAATCTCATTTTATACCTCAAATTCGCTATGCCATTTATCACGAAGGTTACTATACCAAATTAAATATCTGTATAGGCAAATGAACCTTTACGTTTAGTATTTACAACTATTTAAATAATACTATGAGAAATTAAATCGTAGTTAATGTGTAAGGTATAGTATTATAAACAATTATTCTATATTACTATTTGCAAGTTTTTATATATTCACACACCACGTCTCGATAATGCGGTTTTAATAAAATACATGCATCCTTGATCTTGATAATTAAATTTTGAGATAATACATTAGTGTTTTTTTCTATATAGATAAGAACTCTCACACGCTTTTAATTAAGCCCACAATCTCTGTCTATAAATTCCATACAACAAATTATACTTTTTAATTTATTTCTTTTACATTGCTTCAAAACATATACTACTGAATAAATAACATTTTAGAAATGATTTTACATTTCTTTTGTGAAATATTTACGAAGATAAGTGGGACAATATTTCAGAATAATATTTTACAAACCTATTTTTATTTGTGAACACTTATTACCTATAGTTGATGGTTATACATTGAAATAATGTATGCTTAATCAACTTATATTAGTATAATCTGATCGGTTTCGATAGATAAAATGTTATTCTAATTATGTAGATACGGAAATGAATAAAAATTATGCCATATAACGATAGTGTAGTTTTAAGCAATAAATTTATTGGGTACCACCAAACTTAACGCACATATTTGTATAACCTCGTTCATACCATAAAGTAATAATTTAATTTTATTTATGTGCAATTATGCAATTGGTTTTATTTAAGAACCGTTTAAAAATTTGATTTTTAACTGCAAGGAAAAAGTCACTACGTGCAAGAAGAACCAATTTAAATGATATTTTGTAATTTACAAGATCAAAAATTAAGAAAAAGAATTTTATTATTAAAAAAAACTAAGGAGGTACTCGTATGTCAATCAACTATTTATAATCGTTCTATGTTTATGAATGGGTTAGTTGTACATTATTTTTGGCAGTTATTTGTGTTAGTCTTAAATGTATTAATGAATTCGTTCGTTTGTGTGACTAAAATAGCTACACCGCATTTCTGTCGGTCAAAATTTCAGATTGTTCGGTGTAAGTGTGTGTATTGGCTAAGTAAAATAGCCACGTCATTAATCATTTTGCCTCGGCCAACGTGCGCTAATGCTTACTTGCATCAATATATTACGGGCAAAATAACTAGTATAGTGTATTCTAACGTCATTTTGTCGAACAATAACGTTGTGTAAGAGGTTATGGCCTTTACATTATATTTGGATACTTAACAAAAAGAAAGCTGTTTTAATTATATTTTGTTGAAGTTGAAGAGTATGTGCGTTCAAAGCGTCTTAACACGCTTGACGCATACCTTTGGATATTTCGAGACTAAATGAATAGTGTTTTTGGAATAAGAAGATACGTACTTAATGCTCAATTGGGAAAAAAGAAACTACTCTTCTGATTGAGTCCTTCATTTTTTACAGCAGATAATTTATTTAATGACCGTAATGAAACGTTTTGTTACACGATGAGCATCTTCGCTGCACGAACTACTACTTTTGCGTGATGAATATTAATTAACTTTAGCAATCTAAATATCAGATTAGTACTTAGGTAATTCTTACAAATTAACCTTTTCATGCAATGCACACGCACACGCACACGCAGAAGCACACGCACACGCACACACGCGCACAAGCGCTCACGCACACGCGCACACGCACACTCGCACACACACACACACACACACACACACACACACACACACACACACACACACACACACACACACAACACAGCACACACACACAGCACACACACACACACACACACACACATACACACACACACACACACACACACACACACACACACGCACACGCACACACACAGCACACACGCACACACGACACACACACACACACACACACACACACACACACACACACACACACACACGACACACACACACAGCACACACACACACACACACACACACACACACACACACACACACACACACACACACACACACACACACACACACACACACGACACCACACGCACACACACACGCACACCACACGCACACGCACACACACACACACACACGACATGCACAAACAACACCACCAGCACACACTCCTACGACAGCAGTTACACACACACACACACACAGACATATTTGACACATTTATAAAACCACCTTTATGTACTTACAATAACTTTTCCTTTAGGTACGAAAGTTAAAAATAAAAAACGAAACGAATACTAACCTTTTTACAACTTTAGTTTTCTTAAATACAGATTCTTGTTGAATTAAAACGTCGTTTTAGATTCGAAGCTTTATTCTACAGATTATTAGTCGACAATGGAAGGAACTAGATAAACTTCTTTCATGAATTGTATTAAATCACAACTAAAACATTATAATCAAGTTTGCAATAAATTATGCATTGTATGAGATCCAGGCTAAACATTAGAATATTAATATAGTTTGTACGAGTATATGTGTGTGTGACTGTGTGTGGCTGTGTGTGTCTGTGTGTGTGTATGTGTGTCTGTGTATCAGTATGTGTCTGTGTGTGCCTGTGTGTGTGTGTGTGTGTGTGTGTGTGTGTGTGTGTGTGTGTGTGCGCGTGTGTGTGTGTGTGTGTGTGTGTGTGTGTGTGTGTGTGTGTGGTGTGTGTGTGGTGTGGTGTGTGTGTGTGTGGCTGTGCGTGTGGTGTGCGTGCGCGTGGTGGTGTGGCGTGTGTGTGTGGTGTGAGTGTGTGTGTGTGCGTGTGCGTGTGTGCTTGTGCGTGTGCGTATGTGCGTGTGCGTGTGCGTGTGCGTGTGCGTACGCGTGTGCGTGTTCGTGTACGTGTACGTGTGCGTGTGCGCGCGCGCGTGTGTGTGTGATTATTCTTTCGTACGCGATATCTCTAAAACTTAAAAAAACGGTTGCATTCATATTTGGTACAAGTTTAAGGTGTAAATGTCCAGACCCCAGTTATTTTTGGTGGTGGTGGGTAAGGAGTAAAAGGGGTAGCGTACATTTTTTTCGGTCGCAATAACTTAAAAGTTTGTACGTCTGAATTCAGATTTAGTACATGTGTTTAAGACCTCAACATCTTGATCCCAGTAAAACTGTGACGGTTCGTACAAGGACTACTGAGTATGCCGACAGAAAATACGTTAAATTTTTGGATAAACGAATTATTTTAATATTCTAATATTTTAGCCTGGACCTCATAATATACATAATTTACTGCGAACTCCATTATAATGTTTTTAGCTGTGATTTAAAATAAACCATGAAAGAAGTTTATCTAGTTCCGTCCATAGTCGACTAATAATCCGTAGAATAAGGATGCGAATCTAGAACGACGTTTTGATTCAACAAGCACCTATATTTAATAAAACTAAAATTATAATGATTAGTTTTCGTTGGCTTTAGGAAAGTGTCAAATAATTCTTTGTGTGTGCTTATGCATGTGTGTGTGTGTGTGTGTGTTTTTTTGTGCGTGTGCTTGTGGGTGTGCGTGTACGTGAGAGTGAGCGTGAGCGTGTGTATGTCCGTGTGTGTATACGTGTGCGTGAACCTGCACGTGTATTGCAATAGAGGTTGCATAATTATCTTGAAACATGCATTACTTCATTTCTTTTAATTTCCACTTTATAGGTTGGAAGGTAGTGTGTCGATCCACACCGATTTTTTCAATTGAATCAAAGGGTTAGTTTATATGAACTAAGCGCTAATTTGATATTTAGATTGCTATAGATTCTAGCCAAAGTTAGTTAATATTCATCACGCGAAAGAAAATGTAGTAGTTCTTACACAAAGATGCTTAAAGCGTAACGAAATATTTCATTAGGGTCATTAAATGCATTATATATATATATATATATATATATATATATATATATATATATATATATATATAATGTGTGTGTGTGTGTGAGTGTGTGTGTATTTGTGGACCGAGACCTAGGTATAAATAGAAATGTTAGTCATTTCTGTGCGCATCAACTGCTAATGGTTTTTAGAACTACCCAGTACAATTTTCCTCTACTAAAGGAATTCCACGTTTAGTAACGGATATTTAACGTTTCAAACATCGTATTGCCACGGGATCTACTTCCTAACCACAAAAAGGAGTATTTTTTCTGCGTTTTAGAAAAAGCAGCTATCTCGGCTAGGTTTGAATCCGCGCCTCGGGTGAAAAGCAAGCACCCTAATCATTTCATCTCTGAGGGGCTATATACATATATATATATATATATATATATATATATATATATATATATATACAGCAAAATAATGGGGATAGAAAAATACAAGCTTGAGTTAAACCAAAATATAATTGCATTCAAATAAAACGTGCACATGTGGTAAAGCGCAGTTTGCAAAATTATAATATAAATTATATCTAGGCACATAAGTAGTTACAGAGCAAGTGATTAGCTAATTTAAAAGACATTAAAACATGAGCATAATTAAATGACACAAAAAAATTCATAATATGAATGTCCGAGCAATGTCGGAATTTAAAAACATACATTTTCATTATATAATATGCTTGTAATTAAGTATACATGCATAATCCGGTTTATACCACAGCGATCTTCTATTCTAAAACAAACAGATTGTAAGTTTTACTACTCAACATAGATGGACATATATGCATGGCATCGATGTGTTAAAAAGACTAAAATTAAAAGGATTTGTAAAACTTCAGAGTGATATAAGTGCAAAAGTATAAAGATAATGAAGTAAACTTGCGTAATCAAGTGAAAATTGAAGTTATACTAGAAAATTATTGTAACTTGAGATAGAACTTGTGTTAAAACAGACATTTCAGATAGAAAATAGATGCATTCCTATGTAGTTTGAGCCACTGTTTCCATTTCTGTTATTAGTTTTTCTGTGGAACATAGAATAATTTAGTTTTAGAATCACAGTTTTTGATAAAATTTGAAATGTTATAGAAATTCTGTCATATGTATCAAAGGGTCAGAAATGAAGCCTAGATTATGAAAATGCCTTTATTTTAGAAATTGGTCCTTAAATAAAAAAGTTATTACTAAAAATAGAAATTTTACATTTTCGAAAATGAATTGGACCAATCACAGATCAGTAAGTTTTTATGAATATTGGTATATTACTATGGAAATATTTGTTTGTACTGAAAAATTATATAAGGATGTAACTTGGGATTTGTTCACTCTCTTCTCTCTTCTAATTTTCTCCAAGTGCACTAAAATGCTTGTCAAATTTGAAATTAATCTCAGTAAAAGAATCGGATAACCTAAGAAGTGAAAATATCTCAAACAAACGAAAACTGTAATAATCGTAAATTAAATAATAAGTGTGGTTATCGTATGTTTATAAAGGGCTTCTGTTAATATAAAACAGATGTTGTAAATAATAACGTGTGAATATTTTCGATTTTAAATAAAATTTTTTTTGAAATAATAATTTTTTTAAAGTTAAGGGCTTCTGTTTTCCAAATGTAAGCGATCCAATGCAGCCATCAATTTCCATAAAATGAAGTTCCAATGCTGCAGAATAATTATACAATTGTAGATGATATGAAAAGCTGCAGATCATTCATCGTGGGATTTATTTACTGGCATCCAAAGCAAAGCCAAGTTGGAAGTGGAACGCCATCAAGGGGAAGCAGTCCAACTAAAAGAACATGATGTTAATATGTGAGTTTACAATCCTTTTTAATTTAATAGAAATTAAGGTTAGTACGTTGAATAGTGATGTCATTTAATTTCACATGTATTTGAATGTGAAGGATAAAAAGGGTCTGTGTACAAGGCTGGATATAGTGCCTTTGAATATTAAATTTATGATAATTCAGTGTTATTTGAATAGAAAAACATACTTACCTTAAATTTAGCAATTGCATCATCTATGTTGTTCATGTACAATTACAATTTATGGAACTCGCATGCGCGTAACTTGCAAAATAGCTACTTATAATGCTCAATATCTATACAACATTAATATCACACATATTTTGAATCATTAGTTATTTATAATTGATTTTATTTTGGAAGGAATTAAAGTAAAAGAATATAGTTTTAACTAAACATGCTATTGAACACTAACCCAAGTATGAATAACGGCGATAAAGCTAGTCGAGGCAAGTGAGATGTCTTAATATTTCATCAAATATTTTGATGGTGGCGCCCAACAATTTAAACATATAACGATACTAATGCTTGCATCTCATTACAAATTTATATTACAAGTAAATTTCAATTATATTCAAATAATCATTACATCACAAATAAATTTATGCTCAGCAACATGGGGCACAATTAATTTTAGCTAAAATTTATATTCATCGTAATATATATATATATATATATATATATATATATATATATATATATATATATATATATATATATATATATATATATTTATATTGGCTGTGAACATTGTATTAATAAATAGTGTCTTTGGGGTAAAACAGTCTTATTTTCTAATCATCTTTTTTGTCAAGTTTTCGCAAAATACATTTGCTTCGTCAAGGATAGTAATTAATTATAAATTTTAGAGGTCAGTTACCAGTTATTACGTCAATACTGTTTGACTTCTAAAATTTGTGATTAATTTTTGTCCTGACGGAGCAAAATATATTTTGCGAAAGGTTAACAAAAAAATTGATTAGAAGATAATACTGTTTTACACGAAACACCTACATAATTTATTATATATATATATATATATATATATATATATATATATACATATATATACAAAATACATACATACATTACACTATGTTACATACCATTCACGCCATTCCCTTGCGGTGTAGGCAAAACAATCCCTGCCTCTTATTTATTTGTATTTACAATCTTTCTCCTTGCTTTCCTATTTCTGCATACCTCCCTAACTTTCGCAAGATTCATACATTGCACTGACAGGCCCTTTTATTTTTAAAACTGCATTTTTGGTTTCTATAGGCTTCTTTGTTCATTGATTTACTCACACTCCTAATAGGGGATTAAGAGAAGTTTAGGTTAAACAAATAATAATTTTCTACTCAAATTGCGTTGAGTGATAGAATCATTTGCTCGCTTTGTGCGTATCTGACGTCGCATCTATCGCAGTCTTATAGTACACAAAATCTCGCCTTGCATCGTAGAGATTGCTACACTCGTAGGTTATTTTCATCAGAAAAAAAACCACATGTTCTTAATTACCTGGACGAAAACATCAATCTTCAACGATTGATATTAAGTGTATTGTCCTGGATCTGAACTAAAGGTCAGATAAATAAATTTGTTTATGACTTCTTTACAATACCGTAAAACGATTGTAATTGACATGCTTTAACCCAGCATAATCTAGAAAGTGTATTTCTGTAGCTAGGGAAAGTAATTCGAGCACTTTGGGGGCGTGGTCAGACGATTATTTACTTTCACAAGACTAGTATAAATGTTGGTAATCATAAGCATTTTTAATAGAAATAGTAGGTGCTATGAATTTCTAAAATACAACACTAAAAATTAAAAAAGGAAGTACAGAGTGAAATGCGTTGAAAAAGAAAATTTTAATTAGCACAAATACAGACACAGACAATTCAAAATAGGAAAAAATAAACACTTCGTAAATAATAAATTATTATAAGTTTTTGTTATGAACGACTAATTTCATAACAAAACCTTATAATAATTTAATAATAGTCAAGTTGCTTTGGTAAGTGTGAGTCCTTGAGATATTGCAGGCTCACATTCCATTAATATAAGTAATTTGATTGTAATCTCATTATATTTAGAATTTACATCAGTTCTACTTACATAAAGACAAAATTTACATCGACTGGGACTTGAATCTCTATACCGCAGTTGATAGCGCGGTACTCTAGGTCGTAGGTTCAAATCCTACTCGAGATAAACTTTTTGTTTATGTATTTAATAAAATTAATAATAATTCGTAAATAATAATTTGTTTATTCAATGAACATAAAAAAAGCATCATATTATTGATCACCCAAACTATTGTTTTATTCAATTACAAAGTAGTGAATTACATTTAAACTGAAAGTAAGGGCTCGTTGTCACGAATACTGATTTAGAACACGAAACATTAAAAGTAGTTAAATTATCGAAATTTTAATTCTGCAGAAAGCAGTAACACATCAAAGTCATTAGCTAATCGTAAACCTCACTGGTTACTCACCGCAATAATGGTAAGTAAAACTTAAAGACGTAGGCTCTTCAGCTCAAGGGTATAGGCACTGGTTAGTAATTATACATATATATATATATATATATATATATATATATATATATATATATATATATATATATATATATATGCAGCGTGTCCAAGATAAGGATGGAGATGAAGATGGAGATCTCGGAAACGGTAAGAGATGGAAGGTTGGTTAAATGGAATAAAAGTTACGCATTTGAGAGGATGTATTTATGGTCTTTATAGAACTCGAATATCTCTTTTAGTTTTTCAGATATTTTAAAAAAAAGTTGAATTTTCTGATTTTAGTTTTTATTTTTTTCTGACCTTATTTGAAGAGATATCAAGAAAAGAAGAGCACATTTTCATTGCCACTTTTCTACTTAATGCTGTTATTCAATTTTTGATACAACGTTTCGTTTGTTACAACCATCATTAACTTTGTTTTTTTAAATACACGAAAAAATTATTTTTGCCATATTTAAATTCTCTCCTTGATTCTGAATTCCACGATATATCACACTTTATATTTTTGATACGTTTTGGGATGAGAAAATTCATATTCAATGTAAAACATCGAAAACGTACAGTTAAAACTAATACTAGAAACATTAGAAAACTGTAAAATTATCATAAAATAATGTTTTCTCATTTTCTAATGCCTGTTACGAATGAAATAATTTACAAGTATGTATTTAGTGAAAATACTATTAATTAAACGGTTAAAATACATCTTCCGTCGTACTGATGCATTTGATAAAAATAAGTTGGCTTTGCATTTTGTTTACCTACCTGTTATAATTGATTGTTGTTCGTATTACGTTTATTTTGTGGCCTTTGAGTTAATTACATTTTGTGTTTGCCTAAAAACAATATGGTAGGAGTAAATTTTTCAAATAATGAAAAATTCAATATACTGACGTGTTATATTTTGTGTCAACGTAATTGTTCTGAAGCCGAAATAATGTATTTAAACAAATATCCGGAAAGGTGTCAACCTCACAAAATAACTTTTCGCACATTAGCAGTTAATTTAAATGAATATGGTGCGTTCAAAAAACCTGTAAAATCTCGCAAAAAACCTTTCAATGAAGAAAAAGCCAATACTGTTTTATTAGCTGTAACGGAAAATCCAGAGGTTTCTACTACGAAAATAGAAGAGGCAACTGGCACAGCCCATTCCACAGCTCATTATGTTCTAAAGAAGGAGAAAGTACATCCATATAAATTTAGAATTTGCCAAGGACTTTGACCAGGTGACCTAGAAAGACGTAGGCTATTTTGCGAATGGTATACACGCCAATGTCAAGACAATGAATATTTTCCGAATAAAATAATATGGTCCGACGAAAGTATGGTTAATAATAATGGAATTTCTAATCGTAGATATGCTCATTATTGGGCAAGAGTAAATCCACGCCTGTACAAAACGGCCAACACCGTTTCGGCTTTAATATGTGGGCTGCTATATTCGGTACTCGAATTATAGGTCCTTTCATTTACCACGAGTCCTTAAATTCTGAACGTTACCAAATGTTACTTCAAAATGAATTAGAGATAGCTTTGAATGTTTGCCTTTTTAAGAAGTTGAGGGTCGTTGGTTTATGCAGGACGGTGCACCAGCACATAATTCCAGAGTTGTCAGAGAATACCTGTCAGATAGATTTCCAGAAAGATGTATTGGCACTCATGCAAATGTACTGTGGCCAGCCCGTTCTACAGATATAACACTTTTGGATTTTTTTCTTTGGGGATACAATAAAAATTGCATTTATGGAAACGATATTGAAAACGAAGAAATTTTACAAAGATTAGTTCTCGAAGCGTTTGCTAGTATTACTCCTCAAATGCTGAAGAATGTTTTAGATGCTACAGTTAGAAGATGCTATTTATGTTTAGAGAATAACGGGAATCTCTTTGAACATCTTTTGTAAGTTTATTAACCTTTAAAATAAATTTGTTTTTTATTTGTCTATCATTTAAAATTACAAAACATAATTTTATAATAATTTTACGGTTTTCTAATGTTTCTAGTATTAGTTTTAACTGTACGTTTTCGATGTTTTACATTGAATATGAATTTTCTCATCCGAAACGTATCAAAAATATAAAGTGTGATATATCGTTGAATTCAGAATCAAGGACAGAATTTAAATATGGCAAAAATAATTGTTTCGTGTATTTAAAAAAATAAAGTTGATGATGGTTGCTAACAAACGAAACGTTGTACCAAAAATTGAATAACAGCATTAAGTACAGCTAGAAAAGTGGGAATGAAAATGTGCTCTTCTTTTCTTGATAGCTCTTCAATTAAGGTCAGAAAAAAATAAAAACTAAAATCAGAAAATTCAATTTTTTTTTAAATATCCCAAAAACTAAAAGAGATATTTGAGTTCTACAAAGGTCATAAATACATCCTCTCAATTCCGTAACTTTTGTTCCATTTAACCGCACTTACCATTTCCGAGATCCCCATAGTGGTCATCCTTATCTTGGACACGGTGTATATATATATATATATATATATATATATATATATATATATATATATATATATATATATACATACATACAGGGTGAGTCTTTAGTGCGGGATTGGTCAATTACTCCGTTATGAGAGTACACAAAAAAAAAGTTATTTGTAAAAACTGTAGGCTACGATATGCCTGTTATTTGGAAAATATGCCGATTACTACGGGGTGATTCATAACTATGTGGTAACACAAACATACATTTTTTTAAATGAGACACCCTGTATACTTCTTCATATTTAGATTCCTCTTATAATACCTGTTATTACAATATGAGGTTGTACATAACCATACAGAGTATTTAAACAGTTATGACCATTTTTGTATCGAAATCGCTATGAAATAAATACTATGTATATGGGGAAGTAATAAATACGTAATTGTTTATTTTACATAATAAGGTAAACAATATGTTCTAGTATTAAAATTAACTGTAACCAAAATCATCGACGAATATCTGTATACAGGGTGAGCCAAAAACAAATTATGACTTTCTCAAATCTTTTAAATGCACCCTATATTTTATTTTCTCAAAAGATTGGATTACTATACCCTTTCATTTTTATGAAGCATTCTATATATCTAAATTCATTACTTTCCGAGAAATGTTTAATTTTCTTCAAATTTCAGGAATACCTTAAATTTGTGTGACTAAACATAATTTAATCTTGGATAATAATGTAACAAAATTATTTTTATACAATAAACAATTAAAACATAACATTTAACCATAACAATATACAAGGAAGGTAGGCAATTTCTGGATTAATATTATTTCAACAATAATCTTACCAAAGTATCTTTAAGAAAACAAAACAGGTATGCTTTGAAAAAATTACAGTTCTCATATTATTACCTTCTTAATCAGTGCGTTTTTTGTGTATAAGCTTTAAAAATGAATTTTTCTGTAGAAGAACTAATAACTGCTAGCCGTTACTGAGGATCCCCACATTAGCACTCGTGAAATTTCTCGTCAAAACGACAGTCAGAGCTTGGTCATAAACATACTTCACAAACAATGCCTTCCTACCACATACAATTATATCAAGAATTGACAGACGATGATTATCCTAGCAGATTAGTTTTTTGTGAATGGGCTCGTTAGCAAATCCGTGGTGACAGTGAATAGACATAATTTTCATTACTATGCAACAAGAAATCCTCACTGCAGTAATACTCTAGTCAAATTAGGTGGTCTCTAAACGTTTGGTGTGGTACTGTTGTGGACTATGTAATTGGACTATTTTTTGTTACGGCTGTGAGTTTCTCAATAATCACTTACCATTGTTACTTCAACATGTTCCACAGAATATTCGACAGAGAATGTGGTTTTATACACGCTGGTGCTCCAGTTCATCATCTACCGCAATTAAGAACCATCTAAATAATCATTTTCCTGCGAGGTGGGTAGGTAGAGGAGGACGAACTGCATGGCCAGCTTGATCACCAGAGTTGTCAAAAATTGATTTCTTCATGTGGGGCTACATCAAAAAACGTGTGTAACACAAGTCTCGAACAACACCAGATGATATGAAAAATAGGATAAAGGAAACTTTTAATAGTATTGATGTACAAATGTTAAGAAATGTAGCCCACTCATTTGAAAATCGAATACAAACTTGCATAGGCGTTGTAGGTGGACATTTTAAACATTTACTTTAAACTTATTTTGTGATACGAAATATTCTGTTTAAATCACTTCATCTAAAATTGCTGACCTTCCCTACATATTGTTATGGTTTATGTTTATTGTATAAAAATAATTTTGTTACATTATTATTCAAGATTAAATTATTTTTAACTGCACAAATTTGAAGAAAATTAAATATATCTCGTAGAGTAATGAATTTAAGTAGGTATAGGGAATGCTCCACAAAAATGAAAGGGTATAACAAATACTATCTTTTGAGAAAATTAAATATGGGGAGGTGCATTTAAAAAATTTGAGAAAATCGTAATTTTCTTTTTTGACTCACCTAGTACACAGATACTCGTCGATGATGATTTTTGTTACAGTTAGTTTTAATGCTAGAACATATTGTTTACCTCATACCTTATGTAAAATAAACAATTATGTATATTATTACTTCTCCTTGTACATAACGATTTTGATATAAAAATGGTAATAACTCTTTAAGTACTCTGTATGGTTATGTACAACCACAAAGAACAGGGATTATAAGAGGAATCTAAATATGAGGAAATAAGTGGCCCATTTAAAAAACTGTATGTTTGTGTTACCACGTAGTTATAAATCACCCCGTAGAGATCAGCATATTTTCCAAATAACGAGCATATCGTTGCCCACAATTTTTGTAAATAACTTTTTTTGATGAATTCTGTAGTAACGGGGTAATAGCCAACTCCACACTAAAAAATCACCCTGCATATGAATGTAGAACACATAAGTAAGTAAATGTGGTGTGTGCATATGTTTAATTGGTTGCATATGTTTTGTATATTTAATATAAGAGTAAATATGAATAAGTTAAATACATATGGATCGCGACTGATTAACTACTGCCGCTACCACGACATAGGCATAAGAAGGTTATGCATTGGCCGCATCAGATATTTTATTATTAATTTTATTCCAAAAGGAGCCAAACTTCATTAGCGTTTTAAGTGTTAGTTAACGCCACTTTTCTAATACAGGAATTTTCCTTTTCACATGATACTTTTGCGATATTCATTTACGTATTACATATATTATTTCAATATCTGTATTTGATTACAGGATAGTGTGGCCATCTAGTAGTAATTTTAAAACTAGTTGGAAATTTCCTGCAATTTTTATACCGGGAAATATTAAAATTTGAAATGGTGTTATTGGCTATGTTTTACATTTCGTGGGTTTGAATTAAAATAGCTGGTAGTTAATTATCGGATATCAATTTATCATAAGACGTTTCGTATATATTAAAATAATCGGGTTATTTAGCGCACACAGATTGCGAGGCAACCGCTTGATGGATTTCGCTTTTCTTTTATATGAAGGTGATTCTGCGTAGAAGGAAATAACAAAGCCAGAATTTAAAATAAATGTAAAGATTAAATAAATATGATTGAAAATGCTTAAGCTGTATTATCGATATTTTTATAGAAGCGGGGGCTTTGGATTTTTTTTTACGTTAACATATATTTATGTCTATTAATCTCTATCTGACATGCAGTTTTATACGTGATTCTGACATAGATTATTGTTTTTGTTTCTACAATGTTGAAAATTTAAGTTTAACCGGAGAATTTTGCGGGAGAAAAGCTCGTTTAAAATAATTACATTGTCAATTAAATTAATCAACCAATCAAAATATAATTTTAATTCAAATATCACCTTAAGGCTACCAATAGTTCTATGGTCCCCATCGCTGACAGCTGGAGCTCCGCCAGGGCCCCTTTGCCGATAGCAGGACCTCCTTTCTACCTAGTTTTTGTGAGCCATTTTGGTTTCTCCACCACTTTGTTTCTGTGTGGTTTTCTTTTCAGCGATCTTATTTGCAACTTATTCTTTTTGTGTACTTTTTGGGCATTCAGCCACCTTAATTGCGCCATATTGTTTCGTTGTGATGTTTTCGCCCTCGTAATTTTGTTACCATCTGCGTTTCTGGCTCTTTGGGATCTTATTTCCGTGTGTTTTTTGGTTTTCGTCCTCTTGTTTACGCCACTTCGTTTCAATATTTATGTTGTTTCTGCTCTAACGTCCTTTTGGCAGGAACTTGTTTCACCATCTTGAAATTAAGTCCTATTGGCCAGATCGCACGGTTTTAATATGCAACCTCTCAACAAAAAAAATTTATATAAAAATTGTTTGTTCTCAACACAATATTGTAGAGTAGGTAATTTAAAACTTACTTTCAGTATACACACTTACAAACTCCGAAACTACCACAAACGTGTATAAAACGTGCAGAAAATTATATCAAAATAACTAAAACATGCAAAAATCTAGTAGTAATCAGATACAAACAAAAACGGAGATAAAAAAGGCCTTGCAGTTTGATTTGCAACTTTCACATTTGCTGGTTCATTGGTCATTGCCCGAGAATAAATGGCCCATATCTAATCGTAGGTTCTTAATATTGATAATAATTCAGTACATTGTTGTAAGTATTCCTTCCACATTGTAATCATATTTTTGTGCTGATATCCATATCTTCCAATGAGTTTATAGCTTTTGGTATGTGTCTGTATTAACTCAGTGGCATTAAACTCACTTCATTACATTCTTTTAATTAAATAATTTAATAACACCATATAGCTCATTTTTAAATAAACTAGGATCATATTTGACACAATTTTGTGCCATGCTACCATATTCGTTTTTGTCCAAGGCGTAGGATTTTTTTCAAGCAATGTCGAATGTTAAGGAGCCTTATCCGTAAGTATCCATGATGGTTTTTTTAAATTATTTGACGAATTCTCCACAGACATATTTATGAAAAATATCTCTACTCATCTAGCGATGGTAATCGCCTTTCGTAGATTTTGATGTAAACATTAAAGATGCGTTTTGTACAAATTGTGTATTAGATTCTGCAGTCCACATTAATGAAGATCTATTGTTTCCCGATTTACAGTGTACCTGTTTTACACAATTTTAAATGTGGAGAAGTACAGAATACTGTCGTCATACTTACAATACATATACAATCGTTATACCATTGTTTATACTAGAGAGCGAATTTTATGCAAACTGCATATTGCTTACATTTTATAGTACCACCCACGCGTTTCGGTTTTTATACGAATCGCATTAATTATAATTATTTGGCACTAATTAGTTTTTGAATATTTTGCATATTTCGTCAAATACTGCATATTTGGCCAAATACTGCATATTTTGATGTTTTACGCATATTTTTCACTTTTTTTTGCATAATTTAACATTTTTTTTTCAATTTTGCGTTGAAACTCTGGTTATGAAATATTTTCGGGACTCTTGTTCAAAGTTAGAAATTTTTATATCCTTTTAAAAAAAATGTCTTTAAAAGGTGATGTCTAACATCGGCATTAATTCAAGTGCTTGTATCAATAAAGCGCAATCGGTTTTAAAGAAATCAGAACTGCGCAATCAATTCGAATTTATAAAAGCACATTATTATTTTGTAAGCGGGACTATTTGTAAATTGGAAACGGAAGCATTGCCGCTTAACGCATCGATAGAACTAGTATATAATATTCAACAATTAATTTATACTGCCCCAGGAAATACTGGCAAAATTATTTCAAATAAATTTAAATAAATTTTACAAAAAAATAGTGGTTATCAGCTGTTAACTAAAATTAACAAAATTTTGACTCTGGACGAAAATCGGGAAGATCTGGATGTACAATTAGATTTGTCCATATTAACCGCATTAAAAAATGCACCTATAACGTCTGTAGACGTGGAAAGAAGTTTTTCCACCTATAAATATATACTTTCTGATAGACTTCAAAATTTTGTACCAGAAAATATAGAAAAGCATATAATTATAAATTGTTTTGCAAATCAACGCAATGAAGCATAGGAGTATTAAGTACCTACCTATAATTTAAAATTTATAATACCATATGAACACAAATTATTTAGATAAGGGGTGGCCACGGTAAACAAAATCACTGTCTTTGATAGGTTCAGCTTGCTGTTGGTTCTACATGTCAATCAAATGTCCGTTTCGATTTGAATCAATCATGCAACGTACGTTCAGAATTCCAAAGCCACCCTTTATTTAAATAATTTTTGTTCATATGGTAAGTATATTATATTATTATTAATACGTATTATGTTAATTATGTATTATTTTTTAACTAATAGTTTCAATTTTTTATGTAAATACTTTCTTGTAAAAGTTTTTTGCATATTATGTATTAAATTTTTTTTAATAAAGATGTAAAAATCACATTTTTTATTGGTAGTTTATTTTGCATATTTCGAAAAAATAATGCATATTTTCTGCATATTTTACAATTTTTAAGTACATATATATATATGCACATATTTTGGCATTTTATAATGCATAAAATCCGCTCTCTACATATAACACAATGGCTATAGATTTTTTGAGCGACTATGCTCTATCTGGTAGTTTACCTCCTCTGTTTCCACGACAGTAAGTTTTGTTTATTAGTTGCTAAGAATAAGTACGACGGTAAGTAATTTAGCGTTCTAGAACGGTAAGTAAATTTATTCAATTTTAAATAATAATAATTTTTATAATTTACCTAGTAACATAAATATTATTACAATTTCCAATTGTCACCGGAAGCTTATTTTGGAAAACAGATGCCGATGAAAAAATTTCAGTATCATCTACTGGAACCTCGTGCTACTCTTGTGGATGAGTTTCCTGGTCGACACAACTAACGTACCCTTTCCAATAACCTGATTAGTGCATTTCCCATTTCGATAATCTAAAAAGAAATGAAATAATTTTGCATTTTTTGGACAGAGATTTTTATATTTGTAATATACAGGGATCGCCATAAAGTTGGACACATGGTAAAATTGTTATTCTTGAAATTTCTGAAAAACTCTATTAACCGTTCGTTTTTGCATGTCTGACAACCAGAAAATCCATTGTGACATTTGTCACGTGGCCATACATTTGGCGGGAAATTTGAAAAATGTTAACTGTGATGTCGAAAAATGGCTCAAATTGACAAGATATCGAAAAGGAAATGTATTTAGAACACAACAAAGACCCCATGTACCAATTTTGAACCAAATCAGAAAAAAAAAATAAAAAATACCATTTAATTCCCTCTGCTTTAATGTCGAAACATCATAAAATCTTGTTTTACCTGGAAATAGTTTTAATAACATAAATTACATAATTTTAAGTCAAAATTAATCAAATATTTGTAAAATAGACAATTTGGGAAAATTTAAAAAATATGATTTAGCATGAGCTGATCTAATATTTTTAACTAGTAACTAAAATGTGAACCAACTAATATTTGTAATGAAAACACTATTTATCCCTATTAAATTTAATATTGGTTAGTACATTTGAAATTAGCGATATTTTTGAATTTTGAATAAAACGTGTAAATTATTTTTGTTAAGTTTGACAGGGTTAGTGTTGAGAATTTTGTACATCCAAATACTCACGCTTTGAGGTATCACTTGATATCTTTTATTCTTCAAAGAATATTTGAAACATAGTTATTGAATAATAAAATACATTTTTTACCAACAAATTTTAATATGTAAAAAAATTCCTAAAAAAACATAAAATTCGATAATATAATAACAAAACAACAAAACCATTTTTTTAGGTTGCAAAGAAATCTCTACAATTTATCAGAACTGACAGTTAATCGTTACTCAACCTTAATAATGCAGTATTTATTCTATTATTTAATTTACTATTAGTTAGGTGGCTATGGAAAAAGAAATAACTCAAGAAATTTATAAATTCTCAAAATTCTACGTGACCACCTTCTCGCTCCATACATTGAATTGTTATGGAAAACATTTCGCTACGAACATTTTTCAACATGTTTGTAAATGTTGTACATTTCGAGATGGGCGTTGTTTATAAACATTGTTTTTCATATAACCCCATAAGAAAAAATCACACAGTGTTAGGTGTGGAGATCTAGCAGGTCAAGAATTATCTGAAAAACGACCTATCCACTGCTCACCAAACTCATTATTCAACCATTCCACCTTTTCATTTGTAGAGTGAATAGAAGCACCATCTTGTTGGAAGAATAAATTGATACGCTCTTGTAATGGTAGGTTGTCGATAAATGGTGATATTACCGTTTGTAAAAAGTTTAAATATCGTTCACTATTTAAATTTTGTCTGAAAAAGAAAGTACCTACAATTCTATCGTTTAAGATTCAACACCATACATTTACTTTAACACTATATTGGTCCTTGGCTTCAACAACAAAATTGGGATTGTGGTCTGCCCACCATTCACAATTTTGTGAATTAACAATATCTACCATTTGAGGTAAAGGTTGCTTCGTCACAAAATAGCACATTTTTTGAAAAATTACGGTTGTCCTCTAACATTCCTTGAAACCATGCACAAAAATAAAATCGAGCGTTATAATCCCTCTCTCACAGTACTACACAAATTTTGGTTCGTATGGGTAAAGGTGATTTTAAATTCGATTTACAGAAGTTTGAGATACTTCTGTATTTTCTGCTATCATTTTCGTTGCAACTATTGGTGTCTTAGTGACGTTCAATAAAACATTGTTTACGTTATTTTCATTATCTACTACAGGATTAACATGAGCAGTGTTATATTTGTTTTCGACCGAATCCGTTTCCTTAAATTTTTGTAATATCTTTGCCACCGTAGAAAACTGCAGATTTTTGTCTGGATTCCTTCGATTGAAAATTTCAGCTATTTCTCTAGTGGTATGATAATTTTCACCATGTAACAGCATTATTTCTATTTTTTCTTGTATACTCATTGTTGGAGCCATTTTATTGATAATTTTCAATAAGTTATTGTGACATTTGTTATTGCAGATTTTTTTTCCAAAGCCGCCTTATAAAATACAAAAATATGGGAAGGCTAATAAGATTTTGTGTTTAAACTTAAAACACCTACAAAATTTAATTAGCCCAAATACTATATTTGTAAGTTTTGATGACAATTATAAATTGGCGAATATTAAAAATTTTAAGGAGTTGGGTGGAAATACATAATTAGGATATAAAATTTTTCATGTGATCTCCAAATTTCTAATTCAAACAAAGTTTTATTGCCCAATACCGAGAGTTCCGGTGAAAATGACATAAATTAGAAAACACAGAAGTATCTTAAACTATGAGGTACACAAGCAATAACGTTCATCCTTATAAGCCGAAATATTTGATTTTTCCAAAGCCAACTTATTAAAATCAAAAATATCGCTAATATCAAATGTACTAACCAACATTAAATTTAATAAGGATAAATAATGTGTTGTTAAGTTTTAATTACAAATATTAGTTCGTTTACATTTTATTTACCGGTTAAAAATATTAGATGAGCTCATGCGCTTCAATATACAGGGCATGAACACAACCAGTGACAAGGCTAAATCGTATTTATAAATTTTCCTCTCACAAATTGTCTATTTTACAAATATTTTATTAATTCTGACTTAAATTATGTAATTTATGTTATTAAAACTATTTCCAGGTAAAACAAGATTTTACGATGTTTCGTAATAAAAGCAGAGGGGAATGAATCGTGTTTTTTATATTTTTTTTCTGATTTGGTTGAAAATTGGTATATGGGGTCTTTGTTGAATTTTAAATACATTTTATTAATTCAATTTTTCGATATCTTATCAATTTGATCCATTTTTCGGCACCACAGTTAGTAGTTTTCAAATTTCCCGCCAAATCTCATGGTCACGTGACAAATGTCACAAGGGATTTTTTTGGTTGTCAAACATGCAGAAACGAACCGCCAACAGAGTTTTTCAGAAATTTCAATAATAAAAATTTTTCCCATATGTGTCATTCGATCGGTAAAATGTCCTAACTGTTCAAGATACTTAATATACTCTTGTAAATAAGTTGAAATACATCCTTGGGATTGGCGTGTATTTAGTTACAGCCAAAGTTTTGAACATCTACATAACCTTATTTAATTCTAGTTCTTGTATAATTACAAATATGAAAATAATTAAATTTCTAAAAACTTTAATACTTGCAAAACATCCACAGTATTCAACCCAACAAGGAGTTAAAATGAAAGCTTGGCAATTACATTCGTATGGGGATATACACGAATTACAGTTAACGAATACGAGAATTCCTCTTCTTACAAATCCTAGTGATTTATTAATAAAAGTTAATGCAACTTCAGTTAATCCTATCGATGTTTACATGACTAGTAAATAACTAATGTGTTTCTTTAAAGACCTGTATGTTTTTAATTATAGAAGGTTATGGTCAAACCATTCTTAATTGTTTACGAGATCATGATATAGAATTTCCTTTAACACTAGGAAGAGATTTTTCAGGAACAATCATCGATAAAGGACATTCTGTCAGTGACAAATTTAAGATAGGTGATCAAGTTTGCGGTGTAATTCCAGTACATAAGCAAGGATCACATGCAGAACAAGTTATCGCTAATGAATCACATGTATGAAAGCCAACATTGCACCTAGATTTGTTATATCCATTTATATTATCAGATTTTCCATCAGCCTATACACCTTACTCCTATAGAAGCCACATCTATATTGTATGCTGCCATGACTGCTTGGTCAGCTCTATATGTAACTGGTGCACTTAGTTTACAGAGTCCTCAACACCTTAAAATACTAATACTAGGTGCTTCTGGTGGTGTAGGTACAGTTGCAGTGCAAATGTTAAAATCGCAAAATGCTATTGTAAGTATAACCACTATGTGCTTTAACTAGGGCACATTTTATGAAAATAGGTTATGGGGACCTGCTCGAATGATGCAGTTTCGCTAGTACAATCTTTAGGAGCAGATGATGTTTTTGATTATACAGCTACAAATTTTCAAGATTCTGTTGCTGCAAAAGGGAAGTTAGTGAAAATGTCTATTTCTCAATATCATACTTGAAATAGGTAACATTTTAGATATAACATAATTCTAGACTGTGCTCAATTTGGGCATGAAAATATTCCAAGCATTTGGAAATATAGTCACTATATTACTTTAAATTCTCCCTTAATGGTAAATACAGATAAATATGGTTTATTTCGTGGATTATTCACATCTTTTTGTGATTTGTTTAATGCTAATATTAAGAGATTCCCAAATGGACAGTCAGTAAGGTGGGGTTTTTTCAATCCTGCGGAGACTGGCGTTGAATTTATTAATAATCTCCTTATACAGAAGAAGGTAATCAATAATTGTATGATTAAATATTTATTTTGTTTATATGCAGATTACTCCAATTATTCACCAAGTATTTAAATTTGAGGAGTTGCCAAAGGCTTATGAAGCATTAAATCAAGGACATTTACGAGGTAAAATAGTAATTGATCTGAGTTCATAATTATATTAGATTTTGTGTTTCATGATAATAAAATGCTTATTGAGTATTTATTGTGTTTTGGTTAATAAGGAAATTTATAACTATGATTTAAATAATTATGTTTAATATATAGATGAGGGGAGAGTGTTCCACAGTGAAACATGTTCTACACTGAAACCGTCCAATTTAAATAGTAAAAAGGCTACCAATATATATGGCTGCCGTCATGCCACGATAATTGATATTTCGTATTAAAGATAGATGTTATTATCAGGTAGTTAGCACAACCTGTTTATAATATATAACAAAAAGTATATTTTATAACATTTAGTGTAAATTGACAGTGTAATAGAGTAAACCAGGTATGTCATCTAATACATCAATATGGTTTCTGATAGATATCTTCAGGTGTGTAGCTCATATTTATTAGTTTTAACAAACATGCACCGCTTTCCTAAATCATGTATTTTACGTTATGTACATCATTATTTGTGATCATGTGGATTGGTCTATAGGGAAACAAGCAGTCATCGAGAACAGGGAAACATATTCTGTGTTGCAGAACAAGTGAAAGAACGGGTATGATTCGTAACTGAACAAAAACTGTCCATGAGAAGAGCTGCACATTTACAAAATCTTGCATATATAACACTGTATAGGTTCTTTTTACACTGTCACCATCTGGTTTATTTCAAGGTGGTATATGAGATTTAAAATAATCTTTGGCAGCATTGGTATTCGTTTAATGTATTTTCTCTAATTTGCTACCTACTGTATTCCGCCAATTTTAATTCCATTTTGGTGTATTTTTATTATTATATTTTTTCACTTAAATAACCGTGATAATGATATTGTTTCATTGTACCCTATATATTATTTCACTGTATCCCTTATGTGGAGCACACAATTCCATTAATTGTAATAAAATAAAAAAATATATTCTCACATAGAATATTTTTGTTCTTAATCTTGCTACACATGAAATGAAGTGATGAAATAGTATATTACATACCGAGGCGGAAAGTGTTCCATTCCTGTCGACTGAAGTATAGTGAACTAGTTCTCGAATGTTGAATGGTACTTTTGTCGAGGTTTGTATACGGTTTTATTCACAATTAAAGAACAAGCAACATTACACAGTTCAAATCAAAAAATTTTGGAACACATCCATCACGGCTTCTTGTTTACTATTGAAGGTCGTGACAATGCGACTTTTAATTTTTACTTTAATGAGAAGCCATAAATCTTATGCTTACTATTTTTCTATTGGTTTTGTCGTTACTTGTTATCAATAATTCACTTATTAAAGAAAACGTGTTTGTTTCCACCTATTGCTTGCGTTCACTCACCATCTACGCACGTGAGAAAAAATGGTGCATACTCTTGACCCCTCATTAAAATTGGCAAGTTGTCAATTTGATATTGATAGTTTAAATCGATAGTAGCTCTCCCACAGGTTGGAAAGTGGTCCATTACTGACCGCTTCATCTCATTACTGTCTCCTTTTTTTGTTATTACTGACCGCTTAAAGTAAACCTGTAAATTATATAGATTTACTAAATAGGATTATTATACATAGAATAGCTTTGTTTATACAAACATTTTTAAGAAACCATTAGATTTACTAATAAGATCATCATATATTGAACAGCTTTGTTTATACGAACGTTACAGGAAATCATTTAATTATACAGACATGTTAAATAAGAGTATTTGCATACATGAGTAGACTTTATTCATATTTCTAAGTATAAAAGGGAAACCTTAAGAATACAGAAAACAGTTGATAAGTTAATAACTATAGTATGTAATTAACAGTCACTCGTTAGCTCCTAGTTTAAGTTAGTAAATAAGTTTACTTGTTGCTATCAAAGTAATTACTTTGATTTAATATAAGTATTAGTATTATTGTCAACAATCTCAATTACACAAGAATCAACCATGTTTAGCCAACATCCTTAGAACCAGAAAAAACAATTGTCAAGAGACAAAAATTTATTTAACAGAAACCACAGTACAATAAATTAACTCACACCAAGCACTAATAATACCAATTCAACCGATCACCATACAAGCTACCTGCGAAGCAAACGGACTATACGAAATTCGCGAACCCTCAATTATTACATTAGAAGATTGCCGATTAGAAATCAACGGAAGAATATACCAACCCGAAGATACCTTTCACGATGACTTAGTTTTTTGAACTACCCAAATTCAACGTTACCTTCGATGAAGAGAAGAAACAATCACCAGTAGTTAAGTTGAAAAATTTAAATAATGCTAATACAAAACATTGAAAACTTAGTAAACAATTTACAAATTCCAAATTTAAGCGTCTGGTAATAAACATACCTGGACGAATACAATAATTATTATTATCATTATGTTAATTCTTAGCTTAGTTACAATTTATATTAAGGTCATACGACCAAAACGAAAAAATAAATATGAAATTAAAGAAAAATTCCTAACAGACTCGCAAAATAGAGAACCCCTATTTTCCGAGCTTAGGAAGGGAGGAATTATATAGATTTACTAAATAGGATCATTATACATTGAATAGCTTTGTTTATACAAACATTTCTAAGAAACCATTAGATTTACTAATAAGATCATTATGTATTGAACAGCTTGGTTTATACAAACAATACAGACATGTTAAATAAGAGTATTTACATACATGAATAGACTATTCATATTTCTAAGTATAAAAGGGAAACCTGAAGAATACAGAAAACAGTTGATAAGTTAATAAGTATAGTATGTAGTTAACAGTCACTCGTTAGCTCCTAGTTTAAGTTAGTAAATAAGTTTAGTTGTTGCTATCAAAGTAATTACTTTGATTCAATATAAGTATTAGTATTAGTGATGTTGAAATAAAGAGTTTTTAAAAACAACGTATTACAACCAAGAAACTTAATTTGTGGAATCATTCACTTTTCAACCTTTAAAGGGTTAGAAAAGCGGTATGTTACAAAATAATTGTGAATAAAAATTTTTATTTGTTATTCAATACTAAACATGCATTAACCTAATTAAACATAAGCTATTTAAAATCACTTTTACAAGTAACTAACTTTTATTTGCTAGTCAGATATCATTAATATCGTGTATATTTGTGACAGTAATTTTACAATTGTAAAATTTACGTCATGGTCATAGTAATACTTTAACCCATGGCTGGTGCGTCATAAATGCACATTTTTAATGTAGTTTTTCTACGCGTATGTCAGTAAACGGCAAACATTACACTATCAAAATTGCTTGTATAGTACCTTTTAAAATGACATGCATTATTTGCGTGCGATTTGATCTCGTAAGATACACGTACATTTTGATGAGAAATCTGAAATTTGATGTTTTATTCAAATTGCAGTCTAATTATCTATGTACTATGGTATTTGGTCTATTTACATAAATTTAGTAAAAAACAGAAAATGAGGTATTTCTGTTTAAAAAGAATTTTGAATTGAAATGATGTTGCCCCTAAATGTAGACAGTACTTTTTACGACATCTAGTAATAATAATAATTTAATTCAGTAAAAAACAGAAAATGATGTATTTTTATTTAACAAGAATTTTGAATTGAAATGATGTCCCTAAATGTAGACAATACTTTTTACGACATAGGTGTCAAAAGCGTCACGCGACGAAAGATTGTGGCTTCGCTGTTGATTTTTCATTAAAATCATTCATACAAAAGATATATGGTTCCAATACGTGTATAACTTAAAAATATTTTAGCACCTACAGGGTGATTCGTAACTTTTTTATTTTTAATGGAACACCCTGTATATCATTACATTTTTGGATAGCCTAATGATTAAGCTTTTCAACGATGTATACATTTGTACATATAAAATGCAACGTTGCCAAGTTATTTAACAAAAATGTTTTTTCCTGAATGTAAGGTTAGCAATAAAAATTAAATCATGGTTTATTATCTAAGTTGAGACAAATTAAGGTAGGTATATGCTTTGAAAAGATGTAAACGTTTTAGTGATATATTGAATAGAGGAGAGAAGGCTCCGTGTGAAACTTTAGCATGTTCAACGTACATCGATTCTCTTTATTTCAAATGGAACACCCTGTATATTTTGATGTGAGCGAATAGTACTCTTAAACACCTAACTTTTATCTAAATACATTGATACCGCTAAAATTTATAGTTTTTAAAATATTTCCATTTTTTAAATTTTTCTATAATTATTTATTTTATAACGTAACGATGTAATAGAGTGCCATGATTTAAAAACAATAAAACACAATTTTAATATGTCAATTAGGTGTATTTTAACTCGATTTCTTTCAAAACTACTTTTTCACTACCTTTTTATTTAGAAGAAAACTTGAATTAAGAGAAGTTAACTCTAAATTTTAAAATGAAATATACAAAGCACGAATTAATTCAAATGATTTACATAATAGGAGAAGCCCAAGGTAATTGTTTACTTGCTTCTAGAATTAATAAACAAAAATTTCTCGATGCCCGTTGTCCAGATGAACGAGTTCTTGAAAATTTAAATTTGAGGAAACAGGATCGATTGCATATAAAAAGAACAATTGTCCAAAACCTGTAAACAACGAGGAAACTCGACTACTGTTGCTTCACGCTATACAAGAAAACCCTCAAATAAGTATTAGAAAAATTGCAGCGGAACATGATTTACAGAAATCAACAATACACAATATCATTAATGAATATAAATACTCCACCAGGCATTAGATGACCATGATTTTGAAAATAGATTAAATTACTGTCGTTGGGGATTGCAACAACCACATAATTTTTTTAATGCAGTTATGATGATAGACGAATCTACTTTTCATAACAACTATTTTGTAAATAGATAATTGTCATTATTACGCCATGGAAAATCCACTTATAATTTAGATACAGAAACAATCAACATCGATTGGGCTGGTATTATTGGCGACAGATTATTAGGACCCTGTTTTTTGGAAAACAATTTAAATGCAGTAAATTATTTAAATTTATTGCGACCCAACGTGCTACCATCGATTGAAGAGAACATCCCATTCGCTAATGAGGAAATATGGTTCCAACAAGATGGCGCTCCTGAACATTCCTCTCGTGATGTGACGGAGTTTTTAAATCAGCAATTTCCGGATCGTTGGATAGGTCGTTATGGGCCTATCAGGTGGCCAGCTAGATCACCCGATCTGACTTTCAATGACTCTTTTTTATGGGGCTACATTAAAAATGAAGTTTATAGAACATCGCCGACTACTGCAGAAAATATGAGGAAAAGAATTCAACAAGAGTTTCGTAACCCAACAAATGTTGCATAATTTACAACGTAATTTACAAGCTGTTATTTGCAGATGATCTTAAAATACTTTCTAAAATATCGTCTTTTAATGACTGTGAATCCCTCCAGCATCTAACTTAATTGTGTATTAGATTAGTGTTCTACTAATTATCTACCTTTAAATACGTCAAAATGTAAGGTTGTATCGTTCACTAAAAATCTCGAAAATTTGAATACAACTACAAACTTGCATCTTCACATCTTTCAAGGACTTATTTGATCAAAAATTTAGGTGTACACTTTGATAGCAGCTTTACCTTTTCTTACCATATCAATGAGTTATCTCGGTCAGCAATTAGTATGCTTAGTATTATTATACGTAACTGTAAGACATTTCCAAACATAGATGCTTTTAAAACACTTTATCTTGCATTGGTACGTAGTAAACTAGACTACTGCTGCTTAATTTGGTATTCTACCCAAAAGTATCTGATACATGGTCTTGAAACTGTACAGAGGTGATTCCTAAAATTTCTGGCGTTTAAGGCTGATGGGGCTTATCCCGAGAGAGGATGTTGTCATATTGAATTATTGAATAGGTTTGACTTTTGCTCTCTTGAATTTAGAAGACGTATAATAAGTTTAAGTTTTCTTTATAATCTTAACCACAACAGAATTGATTCACCTGAGTTGTTATCTTCAATTCATTTTCAGTTCCGTCACATAATACTCAATACAGAAAAGAATTCCATTATACGATACCACATACAAATGTATTGTACATGTCTCCAATAATTAATGTATGCCGAACTTATAACAAACACTGTGTCCTTATTGATATTGATGTGCATCACTGTACACTACAAACATTATTAAATCGAGTTAGTAGTTAATTTAAATACCACGTATATTTAGTATCTAGGTTTATTTTATATTTAGCATATCTAGTATATTTAGTAACACAATGTTTTGTTTATTTATGATTTATCCTTGTACACTGTGTAAGTTGTTTTTCATAATTGTCCTATAATTGGAATTAATTATTCTGTTGGACAATAAATGCTATTTATTACTAATCTGGTATTGTGACTTGAAATCATGGTACCCTATTAAATCGTTACGTTACAAAATAATTAAATAATTATAGAGAAATTAAAAAATGGAAATATTTAAAAAACTATAAATTTTAGCGTTATCAATGTATTTAGATAAAAGTTATGTCGCCTATATCAAAATATACAGGGTGTTCCATTTGAAATAATAGAATTGATGTACGTTGAACATGCTAAAGTCTCACACGGAGCCTTCTCTCCCCTATTCAGTATATCAATAAAACGTTTACATCCTTTCAAAGTCTATACCTAGTTTAATTATATCCCTGAACTAATTTGTCTCAACTTAGATAATAAACCAAGAATTAATTTTTATTCCTAACCTTACATTCAGGAAAAAAATACATTTTTGTTAAATAACTTGGCAACGTTGCATTTTATATGTACAAATGTATACATCGTTGAAAAGCTTATTCATTAGACTATCCAAAAATGTAATGATATGCAGGGTGTTCCATTTAAAATAAAAAAGTTGATACCCCCTACTTTTACGAATCACCCTGTAGGTGCTAAAATATTTTTAAGTTGTGCACGTATTGGAACCATATAACTTTTGTATAAATGATTTTAATGAAAAATCAACAGCGAAGCCACAATCTTCGGTCGCGTGACGCTTTAGACGCCCGGTACAGAAGACTGAAAACTAATGTCATGCCACATATTGTTACTTTTTGCAATAAAAAATAAGTAAAAGTATTACATGTTCTGAAGTTTCTAATTGAATTCAATGAATATGTCCAGTGATGAAATTATTACAAGCACTCCGCCGGAGATACTTGAAAAAACTCAGGCTGCAACAGATAATTTATTACCCACAAAATCCAAAGAAAGATACGAGATTACATACCATACATTTATGGATTGACGACAAAAACAGCGTGAAATCGTTTTCTGAGAATGTTTTGCTAGCCTATTTTGAAGAACTATCGAAAACTATGAAGGTATCTTCACTTTGGGCAATATATTCGATGCTGAGAACTACACTAAATATTAATAATAATATTAATGTAGCAGATCATCCAAAATTAATCACTACTGGAGCGAAAGTCGGATGGATTTAAAAGTAAAAAATTAAAAACCCTCACTATTGAACAAATTAACAAATTTCTGCAGGATGCTCCAGACAATCAATATTTGCTGTCAAAGGTAAATCATTAGAATAGTTAGGTATACAACCCTAATCATAAATACAAAGGGGTGTCTCGTAAGCCATAACCTTGAGTACACTCAAAATCGAGAATTCTGTGCTCATGAGAAATTCTGTCAACTACCTATATAGGTAATCAATCATAAACAAATAGTCAAAAATGTACAGTTGCAACTGTAGCACTTTAAAGTGTTTGTCACCTATTTTATTTTTCAGGTTATTATAAGCGGAGCCCGTCGTAAGCAAGAACTTAGAAATATAATAATACAGCACATTGAGGACACGGGAAAATCGTTAATAATTGCCATCCCAGATTCAAAAACTAAAACGAAGCGTTCATTTGTGGTGCTGGAAACTTTTATACTACATGTAAAAAGTATATGAATTTGATGTAACTTCCTTTATTTGTTAACTATAGAAATGGTATATGTATAAAGCAGGTTGTAGGGATTAACACAATCGGTAGTATAGCACGTAAAATTGCAGAATATTCAGAACCAAAACAATACACCAGCCACTGTTTTAGAAGATCGTCAGCCACCATATTAGTGGATGCAGGAAATGATTTGTTATCTTTAAAGAGACTTGGTGGTTGGAAATCTTCTGGAGTAGCGGAGGGCTAAAAATTAAAAACGGTAAGGCATTGCTAATATCAGGTGCAATTAACGAGTGTCAGCCTTCTTGTTCTTCTAAATTAAAAACGTTCAGCAGCGCAACTATTACAGAAAGTCATTCACTACCTGTGAGTGGTAATCCTCAAGGTCAAACCATATACAATAACTGCTCCATTGTTATATATAATTATTATAATAAAATTTAAGCACTTAGCTCCAAGTTTTATTAAATGGAAAATAGGGTGGGGTGGGCGTAGAAAAAGTATAGTACGTAACTCGAGTTGTAAGCCCATTACGCCGTCGTGCGTAATGGTCTACTTACAACTCTTGTTACGTAATATGCTATTATCTACGAGCACTATTGAAAATTGTTCAAAACGTACAGCTAACTATTAACGTTAGTTCGTTTTTACGTAAAGGTAAACCAAAAGTACAGCTTCAGAATTTAAAAGTAGGCCTAAACTGGACAACAAAATAAAGTGCGCCTCGGACCACTGACAGTTGATGTTTGACAATTGCGAATTCAATTTCGTTTAATGAAAATCGTTATTTGGTAATTAAATCCGCTTATTATTGTAAATTTTAGTTGAGAAGATGTCTAGCGAAGTGATCTAGAAGTATGTTGTACTCCTCCGAAAATAGGAGCAAAGGCAAAAAACGCCACTGACAATTTACTTCCGACCAAGTCAAGGGAGCGTTATGAAGTAGCATACAAAAAATTAATGGATTGGAAAATAAAACATAATGTAGATTCTTGGTCGGGGAACCTATTCCTGGCATATTTTGAGGACCTTTCAAATGAATACAAACCATAATCAGTTTGGTCCATGTATTCATGTTGCAGACAACAATCCATAAAGTCATGAAGTTACATCGTTAATTATTCTACGCTACTACCTTTGCTTAAGCCAACGTCCGATGGATTTAAAAGCAAAAAATCAAAAATTCTAAGTGCTGAACAAATTAACAGAAGCTCCTGATATGAATTATTTATTTGTGAAGGTAATAGTATATTAAGAAACAAGTTTCATAAGACGCGTTTTTATCGCATGAGTCCAAGTTTAGAAAACGACCCGCGCAGCGGGGAGTTTTCTAATGGACGAATGCGATAAAGTGTCTTATGAAACGAGTTTCTTATACTATTTTTTCTATTTTGCGTATTTGTGTTGAAAATTTTGAGAAAATGTAAATTCCATTTGTCACCTTATTTCAGAATTTTGAATGTAGGTTGGCAACAGTGGTATTTGTTTGTTTGAGTTCGATACAAATGTAGGGTATTAAAACTATTATTTCTTACTAATTCATTTCAAACTACCTTATAAATATGTTCTCAATAGAAGTTGTATACTATATACATTATAATAGGAATAAAATTACACTATACTATGTAAACTTAATAATTTACACTCAAGTGAAGTTAACAAGGTTAAATGAAGGTTATATTTTACGCAAAAGATGTAATCGGCTTAATTTGAAAGCATATTCACGCTTTATCTTGAAACACAATAAAAAAGAGAAATCGTCCATATTCGGTTTTGGTCATCATAATCATTGCAATACATTAATCAGGAATAATTCAATACAAAGGATATATATATATATATATATATATATATATATATATATATATATATATATATATATACATTTCAAATAATAATAGGTTATGTTACATTTACGTTTACATACTTCAATAAAGAACTTCATTAGTTTACATACTAACATCAAGAAAAAAAATGTTAGATACTTTAAAGTCAAACATTAAAACACCCGTTTGAGTGTCATAATGTACATATTAAACACGTAAAATAGAAAAAGTATTTTATAGTCGTATTTTATAGCAAAAGGATACCTTGACATTTATAGGTTGCTCTTATAATCGGAATTTCTGGTGAATGCCGGAAGCAAGAACTTCGGAATATAGCACCACAACGCATAGATCATAGTCATTAATTATTCACATTCCCGATTCTAAGACGAAATCTGAGAGAACGTTTGTTGTCTCCAAAAAATTCCACTTTATCTGCAAAAAATATATGAATCTGAGACCTGCAGTAAAAAATGTGTTGGCGTTCTTTTTGAAGTAGAGGGATGGAAAATGTACTAAACCGAGTATAGGTATTAATAAGTAGGGAGCTGTGTCACAAAAAATTGCAGAGTATTTAGAGCTACCAGAACCTAAATTATATATAGGCCACTGTTTCAGACGATCGTCAGTTTGTTTTCTTGTTGATGCTGGTGGAGATTTATTAGCATTAAAAAGACATGGTGGTTGGCGATCGTCAACTGTAGCTACGTCGACAATTCGATCCAAAGTAAAAGTGCTACCTCCGTCATAATCACATCAATAATATGTGAAAGCTCTGCGTCAATAAACTCAACGACATCAAACTATAGTTGTTCAAAATCCAGTACTACCAAAAATAAAACTCATAAACCATGCAATATTTTTAACAATTGTTCAGTGACAATAATTATTATAATCAATAACACTTTTTTAACATTCAGTTTTGTATTATTATTTCAATAATAAATGTTCACTTTCTCTAAAATTGTATTTTCTTGCACAAAATGTGTTACTTCAAATCTATAAAAGAAACAAATTGTATGATCTTAAAGATCGTTTATTTGCGAGAAGATACGTGGTCGTAGATACATTATAGTACATTTATTGAGCAATTACGCATTATTTCTTTTCCTGCGTAAAGTATTTCTTACGTAATATACTATTACGAACGAATAACAAAATATATATTACATTATACGCAAGGTACCTAACGGTTTATATCGGAAACCGTCAAGAAAATCGAAATTTCAAGACTCTGACGTTACAAAGTTGGTCTTTATCTGACTAGTACCTTAATATTTTCGTAAACGCGGGTGGCTGGCCTAGTAGCCCATTTCAGGAAAAAGTTCGTTTTTGTTGTAAATAATAACAAATAAAGTTTGTGTACCAATTTTGTCATGAATAAATTCTTTACCAGAATTTGACGGTAGTAGTTCATTCAATTATGGTAAATGGCACAGAATAAACAGTACTTTTCTCTGCAACCGGCAATATTCATACGTATGTGGCAAGTTGCATCACGATGTCTGGTGCTTTGATGCATCTCTGATAGATTCTCACAAGCACCGGCCGTTCGCGTTTTATTCTCTCAATGAACAGTTGTCCTGCAATAGACAGTGTGTCCCCGGATTGATTGGATGACTCTTGTAAAAAAAAATTTGATTTAAAATTTGAGCTTCTAGGGTCCAGCCTTGCTTGGTTTGAAACTAATTTGCGGCAGAATTTGAGTTTCGAAAAATCACGTGTGCCTTGGAAATTTTGAAAAAGATTTTTCACACTAGCAAAAGTCCTTTTCTGTAAGAGATACGACAAAATGTTAATAAAAAACTTGTTCAGAATGAAAAATTACATATGTATGCAAAATTTCAAGTCTCTATGCCAACTGTGACTTTTTTAGATTTTTTTTTGTTATTAACGAAATTTGATCAGAATTGAAAATTATGTTAATCTTAAAATTCGGACGCCCTGTAAAAATAAGACACATTTTTATTAACAAAAGTTGATCTGCATTAAAGGTGTACCCGCTGTGCCAATTTTGATAGTAACCAGATTACTTTAAAATTTTCGGTTTTTAGATACAAGATACAAGAGAATAGTGTGAAATGTCAAATCACTACTTTAATAATAAATAGCGTTAAAACAAACTGAATAGTATTATTGTATCCACTATAGGTTTCCGAATGAATGCACGACATTCCTTTAAACAATCATTAAAGCTTAATACATGTTTATGAAAATATGGTAATACAGTTTGCATGTGTTTTAAAGTAAAGACTTGCGTATAGGTGATCGTCAGTGAAAATAAGAGAGCAGTGAGTACCTATGTTCGTATGTCCAACAGCTGACTTACAGTGTGACCGTTTTTGGTATTTTCAGTACTAAATTAGTATATTTGAGGCACTGCAGAGTGATATTAGTATAGTTTTAGTATATTGCCAAATTTTAGTATAATATTGGTAGAATTTAACTGTTTTGGTATTTTTACCTGACAACACTGTAAAGAGAAAGAGAAAGTCAAGCTGACAGTAATCTATAGTCAAGTAATGACAAGTTTAAATGAATTTTTTAAATTACGCTGTCCTTGTCTCGCATTAAGTTTTTTGTATCAACACTTTCTTATCTTTTAACATGTGAGTGAGTGAATGAATGTTTGCCACAGCACCAGGATATTACCCGGTAGTATTGATGGGTATTCCCCCGGTAATATCGTGATTTGATTGTTTATATTTCTGTTGTATTTTATTGTGTGTGACGCTGTGGTTAGGTTCGGGGCAATTATTTTAAAAGATAATGCGCAAATACGAACAGAAATACATGGCAGACTGGGAACAAAACCTTGAGTTCTCTTCTTGGTTGACTAAAGACAAAAATAGTGAAAACGCTTTGTGTAAAACTTGTGGAGTGACGTTTTAAAGTAGAATTGCAACAATGCCGAGTCGGAAAAACATCCTAAGAAAACTATCCATTACAGTGGACAGTCGAAGGTAAGATAACTGAGAGAGTAATTTACTGCCTAAAGCTTGGTTTACATTTGCTTTTTTACATGCTTTTCAATTTTTTTTAAAAGCACGAATCGCCATAAAAATCTGAAAGTGAACCAGATTTTGTTGCTAAATGTGTGATTTTTGTATGCTTTGAAATAGCATGCTAAAAAAGTATTTAAAAAAAGAAAATGTAAAGCCAAGTCTACATTTACCCTACCTACTTATTTTTTCTTTCTCTTATTTCCCTTTCTGTTTCAGATTACTGCAGCTTACTGTGAACGAATTTTTTGCTGAGTAAATATGGTCAAAACTAAATATAGAAATAGATTTTTATCTAATCATATTTCTTCCATAGTACATGTTAAAAAAGGTTTGACTGATGGCTGTACTTCATTTGAACCCTCGACGGAGATGCTAAAATGTAATAGATTAAGTAATAACGATTACACCATTGATTTGTAATAAATATTTTTTATTCAAATGTGTGTTTTATTTCTCAAGATAGGCATTATAAATCTTAGTAGAATTTTTTAGTACTGGCAGCACACTCTGTTGGTATGTTTCTAAATTTCAAAACGGTCACACTGCTGACAAAGAATATTTATTCTTTGCTGCTGATTTCAATCAAAGCTTCAACTTAATATTGCACGGATTCTGATTTGACGTCAATCTGTTAAATTTATTTATTTTTATAACCTCATCGTTTTCTTTTAGTTTACGCCGTGTTGTATTATTTCTATTCGTTGTTGTTTTGCCCTTTTATTTACTCGTTTTTGATAGTTATTTTGTTAAAATTACCAAAGGACCCCTAATGAACTTAAATGCAGTGCAAGAGGTACAGTATATATAAATAATTGCACACAACGAATTACATTGTTGTTTTGGCGAGTAGCAGATGCTTTGAAGATTACTTTGCGCACAGTGACAAGGATTAAAGCACGCAGTGCAAAATCCCATTTTGCATAGTCCTGGAAAGAAATGACCTCACAAAAATGCAAAATCAGTTGATTTACCGGATTATGTAAAGATGAGCATTAGAAATACTTTGTACGATATGTATGCTCAGAGTAAGTGATAACTTTTTGTTTATTACCTATAAATAAATTTATTGTCTTTATAGAGAAACATGTTACTGTCGGAACCCTAAATGCCGAACTTCAAGAAAAACAGATTATGTTAAGTAAAACTATCTATTCTATTCACAATAAAATTATACATATTGTTTTAATTATAAACTCATTTAAGTGTAATATGATTTGTAACTAACTCCTTAAAATATGCTGCAATTTTAAGTTCTGGGATGGGTTGGTTAGCGATAAAGATTCTAATTGGCATTTGAAAACAATAAATTAATTCGCACAACAGTGTCTGTTTACCTGTAATAATAAACATCAATGCTGGTAAAAATAATTGAAAAAAATTTAGATTTCAACTGATTTTAATTACCATAACATACCCTTACTTTTGATATATAAGTTATGGCCGTGACTAGAGGCACGTGAAATTTGGTAAATTATAACCTCAATCTGTCTAAAAAAATTGGAAATAAAGAGGAAAATTCAAATCTACGGTAACCTAGGTGGACTGTAGGGTAACGTAGCTTGGATCCTAGGTTATCGTAGATTTTAATTTTCCTTTTTATTTTCATTTTTTTACACATTGAGGTTATAATTCGTCAATTTTCACGTGCCTATAGTTACTGCCATAAGTTATTCCATTATAGTGTAAATTTTTGTGTACAGTGGGGTGCCGTTCTAATACATGTTTGAATGTACCTATAAAATATACTTATTCCACAAATTTACGAAAATTGCAATAATTTTAACCACAAAACAGAATGTTTTGACTATCCAATATAACATTAGTGGCAAACGTACCGTCCAGAGAACGAGTTCATTCGCAGCAGACGTTAATATTTTTATTGCACTTATTAGAATTTTGCACTTAGCTTTACTAAGCTCTAATTAATGTTTTAAGATACGTTTTATACATAATGGATTAATTAAGCACGTAAAATATTACTACGACAATTTTAACGTAGTTCAAGCAACTACCTGTGGGTAATTAAAGTATTGTTTACAACACTGCCTTGTTACGATTTGGTAGATTTCATTTCTGACGTCATTATTTCTTAAATATGTAAAAGACGCTCCACTCCATTGACTTCAAATTTTAATCTTAATATATACAATTACAAGTAATGACGTGCACGCCAACTCTCGTGGATACAACTATACCACTTGTGTCCCTTTTATTGTTATTTTATTCTGTTATTACAGAACATTTTTGATTATTGTCAAAACTCTTGACAACAGTAAACAGAACAAAAAATGTATTTAATTCATTGTTACGATATTGGTGAGAGATGTATTTCTTCTGTACTAACCTTTTTAATGAAAAATATCCTGATGCAATAGTACAAAAATCATATGTGAGCTGACTAATAAAAAAGTTTTTGCAAACTGGAAGTGTAAATAATTAAAAAAAAACAAAAGTAAGCTCTGGATGAAAATGATGCAGCAACATTGATAGCATTAAATTCGGTAGAAAACGATCCAAAAATGTCATTGAGAAAGCGAAGTGACAATTCAGGTATAAACAGAGCACATTTTCAAAGAATTTATAAAAGCTGTAACAACCATGCATTTAAAGCACAATTTCTTCATACGCTAGAAGATGGCGATGAAGGTTAAAGATTAGATTTTTACTTGTCTTTGGGAGAAGAAATCTTAAACAACCGACATTTTCATGAGCAGATAATATTTTCGGACGAATCTACTTTCACAACAAATGGTGTCCCATCGTCTCAGAATTGTAAATTTTGTAGCGAAGAAACTACACAATACCAAATTAATTCCAGAAGGCAATACATTAAAAAATAAATGTATGGTGTGCAGTTTCATGTAGACTTGGTCTCATTGGGCCATTCTTTATTGAAGGAAATCTTAATCAGAATACGTACATGATTCTTGAAAAGTTTCTTGATGAACTTCCCGTACAAATACGCCAGACCAGTTACTTTTAGCATTACGATGTCAGGGTATTTTGAACACCCTGTATACGTAGTGGATAATTTTGTTTGTAATTCTATGCACTTAGTTAGATTCCGTATATACATATTTTTGTTGTTGTCAAGTTGAGTTTTATAATTCAATTTGTTTAACGTGTGTAGCGACCTTTAGGAAAGGTGTATGGCGAGCTTTAGTTTGTTTTGTTTGTGAATTATTATTCCGTAATTTAGGTTGTTTTTCCTTATTATTCCCCGTTTATAGAAGTTTGAGTAACGTTTATTTGTAAATAGTTGTATATAAGTGTAAATAACGTTTATTTCGTTTGATTTCCTTAAAAATTATAGAAAGAGTGTAGATTTATATGTACATGATGTCATGTTGGCGACATAAAGTCGCTTAGTTATAGTGGTTCAGATTAATATTGAGTATGTTGGTTTTGAATCGTAGAGATCGAATGTGGGACTTATTGTTTGTACTTAAATAAAAATATAGAGATATTTTTCGCGTTAAGTCTGCTGACGTTTGAACTTTTGAAAGTTCTCGAGCCCTGACGGATGGAAACGAAGTTTGTGTTGGGGGTACCTTATCTTCTCCTTCCGTTTTTTTAATTGGTGGAACTAAATTAGATAAGATTTTTTTTGTGAGTGGTGGGATTTAAAAATCCAAGATGGATTTTTGGTAATAATTTGGTTGATTCTGAAACTGATCGCGCTCTCGTGTACTAGTACGGTAACGCTTGTTGTTACGCGTGTTTTAGAACGTTGATATATTGGACCTTGTGGTGTTTAACGAACGTACCTTTGTGTAGTAGTAATCGTAGTTAAGCTACTTCTGAAGAGAACCTGTAAAGGGATTTTATTAAAATTGTTCAATCACCAAAGGATTTTATCTAGTGCCGATTTCGATTCAACGTCATCAAGTCACCTAGAGATCGTCGTCGTGTTATATTAGTGCTTCGGTGAACTCATTGGTTTATATCGCTTTTGCGGATTTAAAAAAAAAACATTAACGTTCTTGTAGTGCCTCTTAATTACCGTACAAAGCGTGTTTAAAGATAAAGTAACTTTCGCAATATATTAAAATTTATAGTTATTTAAACAAGTTATTAACCTTTTGGATTATTAGTGGAAATAAAACTGTTTCAAAGATAAAAGTTATCAAGCAAGTTGAGCGCTCAAATTATTATTTTAAAAGAAGTTTTTTTTTAATTTATGCAGTAACATTTTAACGAGATTCAATCAAGGAATCGTTTGTGTATAAAAGAACAATAGTCAACATCTCATTCATCATTTGTCAGAGCAGGGAGATTTCATTTCCGCTATAGCAGTAACCCATCACCAAAGGATTTTATCTAGTGCCGATTTCGATTCAACGTCATCAAGTTACCTAGAGATCGTCGTCGTGTTATATTAGTGCTTCGGTGAACTCATTCGTTTATATCGCTTTTGCGGATTAAAAAAAAAACATTAACGTTCTTGTAGTGCCTCTTAATTACCGTACAAAGCGTGTTTAAAGATAAAGAAACTTTCGCAATATATTAAAATTTATAGTTATTTAAACAAGTTATTAACCTTTTGGATTATTAGTGGAAATAAAACTGTTTCAAAGATAAAAGTTATCAAGCAAGTTGAGCGCTCAAATTATTATTTTAAAAGAAGTTTTTTTTTAATTTATGCAGTAACATTTTAACGAGATTCAATCAAGGAATCGTTTGTGTATAAAAGAACAATAGTCAACATCTCATTCATCATTTGTCAGAGCAGGGAGATTTCATTTCCGTTATAGCAGTAACCCATCACCTGGTTCGCTTTCATTTGTTGTAACACAGGAGAGGTGTGATTCTAGACCTTAAGGTAATATAAGATTGTTTTTTTATTGAATATTTTCATGATTTTTTGTGTGTTTCGAACTATTTTTTTTGTGTTAACGAAGGTTTGAAAGCGGTGTCGTTTTTTTTTGTTAAATTAAGTTGTTGTTTTAAATTTATTTAGTGTAATTAATCATAGTTCTGACGCTCCGCTTTCACACTTTGTTATTTATTTTAGTATTAGAGGGCAATTGACCCTATCGTAGTGTGGGTATATAATATATAGGTTAAACCATTTAGAACGGCGTTAAGCAGCATTCTGATCAGACATCCTGTCGCCTTTTAAGCCTTTGTATTTTTTTGTTTATACGCATTATCGTGTTTACATTTATATTTATCTTATTTTTTATTATTTTATTATAGCTTTGTTAGGTTTTATAAATGTGTTTTAATTCTGTGAAAACCCTTTTGTGTTGCATAAAAGTTCTTTTTGCAAATTGCAAGTTACCGGTAATTTAGTTTTAACGTAACGAAGTGACAGTTTTTTTTCTTTATTATTGAGTAATAGCGTTAATAATATTTAGTGTTTTATTTGATTTTTAGTTGAGTATTAATTCATTTGGAGTGCATTCTATAGCTTGATTTTTTTTGTTTTGTTTTGATTATTAATTAATGCCTTATTATTTACACTGAGATGTAATAACGTAACTTTATTGAGTGTTTACCACGCTTTTATTTGACAGGCGTGTAGTGCGATTTTGAAGCCCGATTTCAGGTAGTTTGCTGAGTTGCTGTCCAGCACACCTGGAATTGATTGCGGATAGGTAAGCGTATGTTTTTTGTATGTTTAGACACGCTATGTACTCGTAATTTTGGCACGACGACCCTTATTTTGACTACTAAACATTCTGGCGCCCAAAAAACCGACTGATTTCGTCTTTATCCCCTATTTTGACTTACGTACAATTTACTATTCTGGATGTGTAAAATTTAGTAACATCATACCCACACCCAACACGCTGACTAGTCGGGGCATAAAGTCCAATTTATCTGTAATCCCGTTCTACCACCCGTTTATACCGTTACAACGACTGCCCTGTCCATTCTACTAGTCTTGTTTCCAGCTGGTTAAATGAACAGTTTGGCGAAAGATGGGCTGGGAGGAACAGTAGGAGATTTTTGTGGCCTCCACGCTCACCTGATCTCACTATTTTGGATTTTTTTGTGTGGGGCGAATTAAAACAATTAGTTTACGTTGAAATAATTCCAAATCATGTTGAAGAGTTAAAAAACAGGATCCAAAACGCTACCGCAACAATTACTTTGGAACAGATACACAATTCTTATAAAGAATTTAGATTACGTATTGAACACTGTGCAAACTCACTTTCATAACTCACAGTAGATAGGTCATTTTGTTTAATTGCTTTGTTATTGTTGAAGGATGGATAATCCAACAATAAAAAAGTTTGTTTTATTTTATACAGGGGTCTGTTTCATGAAATATGCGATGGGAAATGTTGTACATTAAGTTAATTTTCAATTCTGATCAATTTCATTAATAAAAAAAAAATCTAAAAAAATTAAAGTTGACCTAGAGACTTGAAATTTTGCATAGGTACATATGTAATTTTTCATTCTGAATAACTTTTTTTAGTAACCTTTTGTCGTATCTCTTACAGAAAAGGACTTTTGCTAACGTGAAAAATCATTCTTTTTCAAAATTTCCAAGGCACACGTTATTTTTCGAAACTAAAATTCTGTCACAACTTAGTTTCAAACCAAGCAGGGCTGGACCCCAGAAGCTCAAATTTCTAATCAAATTTGTTTTGCCTTTCATGAGTCGTCAAATCGATCCGGGGACACACTGTATAGTGAATGGTGGGTGACTTTGGCTCATGGATGAATACATAGTTTTCTGTACTATTTTTAGCCTCAATTAAGGTTTGTAGGTTTTAATTTGCTTTTTTTAGTGTGAAAACATAAAAAGCAAATATATAACTTTAGTATGACCACTTTTGGTGCATTATACTAGTACCTAACTTTTCAGATACAAGCATATGCGTGCGCTCGGCAGCAGGTATGATGTAGACTATACACCCGAAAGCTTATATACAGCTTTAGAAGCAGTTAAAACTGGTAATTTATCACAAAGTAAAGCTGCCTAAGAATATACAATACCCGTGAGCATAATAAAAATAAATTGGAAAAGCAACATATGAAATTATATTGTGGTCAACCTGTTTCCACGAAAGCAGAGGAAGGTGCGTTCACCACACATATTTGTAGGTACCTTCTCTTCATGGCTTTCGCATGGAACAAGCAGATTTGCGAATTTTGGTGAAAAGTTATTAAGATCGTGAGAGAGTTGTTATGAGACAGTTTAAAGGCAACTTGCCAGGAAAAGATTGATTGTAATCCTTTCTTAGAAGAAATCCTACTTTGGCACAACGCTTTGTGAGTGATTACTTTGAAAATGTTGAGAATATTCCATATGGAATTACGACGAAACTAATTTAAGCGATGACCCGGGCAAGAAAAAGATTTTGCCAAAGCGAGGATCAAAATTTCCGGAAAGGGTTATGAAATCTGCTACATCCATAATGATTTGTGGAAATACTTTCGGGGGCGTCTTGTCGCCTTAGATCGTTTACAAGTTGGACAAATTGTGGTCCACATGGGTTGAAAATGGTCTTACGGATGCTTGCTATAATCGCTCGAAAAGTGGCAGGTTCGGCACAGCATGCTACCAAGACTGGTTCAACTCTAAAAAAACTCCAGGGAATAAAACCTTAATTGGCGACAACTTATCGTCCCACATTTCACTCAAAGCTTTGGAGCAATGTGAAAACATTAAGTTCTTATGTTTACCTGATAACTCAATACATAGATGTTGCCTATTTCCGCCTAATGAAAATAACCTGGAGGAATACTCTATCAGACTACAAGGCACGTAATATGAATGTTGGTTTGATTTCCAAGAACATTTTTTGTAAATCCTTAAAAAACAGTAGAGAATATTGAGGATAATGGAAGAAATAATTTTCAAAATTGCTGCAGAAAATGTGGCAGTGTTCCAATAGACAGAGAACAAATTCTTCAAAGGCTCCTTAATTACAACATGGTGAAAGTGGCGCTTATGCTGTCCACATGAGTGAGCGATGTTGTTTTAAATTTTCTAAAAGAAAACAGGGGTTTGAAGACCACAGAATGAACCCTTAAGCGCAGGAAGAAAATTGAGGTGAGTATAGGAAAAAGTATAACTGCTGAAGATCTGAAAGTGTAAACAGCTGTTAAAAAGGATGGCACTAGAAACAAAAAACAACAAAAATTAAAGAGAGATGATGAGAAGGAGCTGAAAATATGGAAAATAGGATGGTAAAGAACCGAAAACGTGCTAAACAAGCAATGAAGGTGATAGTCAACACGTGATAGATCCAAGAGATGATGGTGAGTATGTTGGTTTGATCCTAGAGATGGGTATAGAACAGATCAACAAAAAGTCGAATTCAAAAAGAGTTAAACAAGAAGATACCTTAAGATACAAAGCGCACAAGCGCAAAACCACAAAGCGGCAAATAAAAAAAGTATCGCAATCAGCTCTCAGGCTTGGGATTGCAGCTTAAATTATATGGATTCATCAAATGGGGAAGAATTTGCAACCATTAGTGATTGCGTGGTTACAAATGATCTAACCTGTCGCCCAGGGAAATTTAATGGTTTCTCAGATGATAAACGGCGGGACAAAGTCACCCTCAACTTGTAGGTGACTGCGTTCCCAGTTTTTTCTTTATTTTGAAATAATTATTTAACCTTTTTTAAAATTATTAGTCGGAAAGAATTATTTTTATATTTTTAGTGTAGAATGAAGGAAAATAGTATATATTTTTTCTTTAACAGAAAATGATTTTCATACTGAAGGGTGTTAAATTTACAGTACCTCAATTAGAAAAAAATACATAAAAAACAAACTTGCAACTGTGGTTTTAAACACAATGTAAACAAATATCAATTGTCTTCATCGTCCAAAAAATCTTCTTCTGATGAACTGCATCTATAACTTTTTCGATTTCCAAAATTAATTTGTCCTAATGTTCCATGTAATTTTGCTATTGGGTTTTACTAACTTTTTGTAGTATCTCATTTCAAGTCCGAATTACATAATTTGGAGATACATTAGTTTGGTTTCTTGATCGTAGAGTGATTCACTTTCTGACCAATCCGTTTCAATGGTGCTGTACTGGCAATGATATGGCGGTAAACGTAAAACTTTGTGACCCATTGTTTCTGCACAACAATCCAAATAATACTCTCTTTTGGCAACTTATTTCTTATAATTTCCCATATTTGGTACTTCATAAGTTCCCCTTGAACATTATTAGACTCGGTTCATTTTAGTAATTTTGTGTTAGACCAACTGGAACATGGAATTTGTTCCACCAATCGTGAATGGTAACTGGCTTTATCCACGATAACTAAACTGGGTTCCTCTAGGTTGGGTATAAGTTTGCAATCATTTTCGCAGTTCATATTGTCATGGTAGTGGTCTGTTTTTCGATTACTTTTAGAAAGTAGTCCTGCGCCGTCAATAAAACCGTCCTTTCTTCCTGAATTCCCGATAATATATCTTGAACCCTCGCTTGTTTGCTTGCACTGAGTTAATGCAGTACTATCTTGCCATGATTTTCTCATCTGACCTTCGCTGAAAATTAGTTTCTTTAAACCGAAAACCAACTTTATGTATCCAGTTAATAATGCTTTTTTTGCAACATTGTACATCAGGCATTTCTTCTCGGAGTTTTCTCTCGCTGGCTACATTTTATGCATCACTTCTCTTAAACTACTTAGAATAAGAGGTGTACATCTAATTTTTATTTCCGTAAGTTTTTCAGAGAGAGAGACTCTTTTTTGTTCTCCATACTGCTTTTGTTGATATTCTAAAAGCATCTGAAGTTAGTTCAACTGCGGACTGATTTTCAGTTTTTAAAAGGTCTATGTGCCTTTCGGAAAAAAAGCGTTGGTTTTACGTATGAACATCTTTCCTTCGTCGGTACTTCTTTTGACGATATTTCTGTTTTGTTACTGGTTTGTAACTGAAATTGGGGGCCCAACAATCATTTCGGATGGTACGTTTTGTCTTCTTTGATGGTCGTAAAATAACAAAAGGTACAAAAAGCATTTGGAGTATTTCTCGGACTATATACGAGTATACGGATGCAAATATTGGAAATGTTTGTGACAGTTCAAAATTATTTTGACAATTCAAGTTTCACCTTGAAACTTAAACTTAATATTAATTTACGACATGCCCAAATCTAGTAACTTTTTAAAAATTATCATTAATTTTATTAAATATATAAATAAAAAATTATTACTAATTGCGCACGCGCGCATAGGCACACACGCACACATGCACATACGCACACACGCACACACGCACATACGCACACACGCACACACGCACACACGCACGCACGCACGCACGTACGCACGCACGCACGTCCGCACGCACGCATGCACGCAAGCAAGCACGCACGCACGCACGCACGCACACACACACACATACACACACACCCACGCACACACACCCACGCACACACACCCACGCACACACACACACACACACACACACACACACACACTACTATCGGGATGACGTCTTTGGGCATATTGTATTGTATACACCCTAGCCGCAACAGTTGCCTTCGTCAAGATGCGTGCCTTTCATGTCAAATGCTTTTTGGTTTGTAAGAATCATCTTAGATTTAACTTTTAAAATGTTTTTCGCCATTCTGTTGCTAATTTGGCTATTTTTCTAATCCACGATTTAAACTGCATACTCCTATTTAATGTTTTCCAAAGAAAACTAGATTAAAAAAAAATACCGCCCTCTAGCGTGCGTGTTACTTATTAGGTTGTATCGAAATTGTTACACTTACATTAATGGAAAAGAGCTGTTTTCAACAAGACTTAGTTTGTAAAGATCGATAAGCAGAACCGGAGTTACAGGCGTTTTTTAAATAAATAAGGTTCCCACTCTCCTCCATCTCTTATTTGAAAAGATGGACTAAAACTTGTGAAATCAAATATACGCAGAATATTTTTAATTTTTAATTTTCAGTTACGCCCACTAGCGGTGGTCCTACAATGCTATAAATAGTTTCAAGGTTTTTCTCGAGGCCACTTTTGTTATACATTTTTTTTCCCGAAGCTGTACTATAAGCGATTTATGACATATGGCCGAGAGCCATTCTTATTGGGACACCCGGTACAATGACATTAACGTAAGTTTCCTTCAGTCATTCAAATGCACTTTCCATAATTGTACATTTTAGAAAACACTGTGTTGTGGAATTCTCTTAGCAAATACTCGAGGTTTTGATAGTTTAATTCAGGGAACTATTTTGGGCCAGAGACCCCTTTTCCAACATGAATTTATACCTCAGACCCCCATAGCCAAATTACTTTAAAAATCCTATCTCTAGTTTTTTTCCTATTGATACAAAATACTTACCAATTTAAAAACTTTGGGGTTGGTTAAGTGAGTAAACTTGAGATCATTTTCTCATCAAAATTTAACAAAATAAATAGACATAAAATTCAGTAAATATCAAGTGTAATTAATAATTATTAATACAAATTACGTAAAAATACTTAAGTAGCTAATTATTTTTTGAAAAAAACATTAAAATCGCAAAGTAAAGATAAAAAAAAACACAACTCGTACAGTATCTTGATAGCTTCAAATAAGAACTTGTGTTAATTAATAGGGGTCGATTTTTAGACCTCGTCGACCCCAAAATCAGTTTTCGTTTGTGTCGACCCTGAGAAACCGATTTCGACCCCAAGGGTCGATATCGACCACTTTGGGAATCCCTGGTTTAATTTTTATCGTCACATTGTCAATCAACTAGTGTTCGTCACAAACAAAAATATCCGATTAAAATGAACCTCTTATGGTATTGTATATGATTCTTTCTTCACCTATCAAATTTTGACTTTTGTGTAAATTCAACCACTCCCGGTGCAGAATTTTAACCAATGAATGAGTTATACTGATAATTTTACCTGGTATTGTTTTATCGCTATGAACATAGCCGCTCTTAATTGTATATCACACTAAGTTTTGAACATTAAAAAAAGAAAACACATTTTTTTTACAGAACATTTAGGATAGTTACATACGTAAGTGGTTCACAAAATAATCTCTCCGAATACTTTTTATTTGGTAAAACCACTTAACCCGAATTAGACAAAGTCACTCGTCTTCCGGAGTCGTGATTTTTTCATTCTGGTTGTTTTCGTTGTTTTACTAAATCAAAGGTTTTCGTGAAAAAATCGTCCATTAAATTTTGACCCTACGTGGAATTACCTACGATAATTCGACCATTTATTAGTTCAACGAAGATTATGTTGCGATGAAAATAACACGAGTTGCACAGTAACGAGAATTAAAGTTTTCCTAATACAATTCATTATTATGCTTAATATAAGAGATTAGAATATAAATACATAATAAATTTAATATTAATTTAATAATTTAATGATACGTTCTGTTAAATCTGAAGTGATCCAGAATTTATGGTGCCGATGTTATATGCGGCCTACCTATTATCATCTGTTCTAATATGCGGTCTACCTATCTTTTGCATTACAAGTTGCGTCAATAATTGTTATTATTTATTTTTATTTCCAAAAATTGTTAAAAATGAGTTATTTGCGGTTGACCTTCTTGACATCCGTACTTGAGTCGCTAACGATAATGACAGTGCAATTAAGATACTATTATTCAGAAATGCCATTAGCAGTAATTATAGAGGATTTGTTGTCAGGTATTCACTTATAAGCAACAGGAGCACATACACAGCGGATCGAAAGAAAGTGGCTGGATGCAAAATGTCATATATTGAAGAAAATGCGAGGCGTTCCGATAGATCACCTGCAGGTTATATGTATATACATAAATTCGGTATTTTCTGACTAATTTGTATAATTTGAATAAAAAGCGAATAAACCATTTATTATTATTATTATTGGCCAATTTCTTATTGACGCACGCACGTCCGCACGCACGCATGCACGCAAGCAAGCCACGCACGCACGCACGCACACACACATCACACACACCCACGCACACACACCCACGCACACACACACACACACACACACACACACACACACACACACACACTACTATCAGGATGACGTCTTTGGGCATATTGTATTGTATACACCCTAGCCGCAACAGTTGCCTTCGTCAAGATGCGTGCCTTTCATGTCAAATGCTTTTGGTTTGTAAGAATCATCTTAGATTTAACTTTTAAAATGTTTTTCGCCATTCTGTTGCTAATTTGGCTATTTTTCTAATCCACGATTTAAACTGCATACTCCTATTTAATGTTTTCCAAAGAAAACTAGATTAAAAAAAAATACCGCCCTCTAGCGTGCGTGTTACTTATTAGGTTGTATCGAAATTGTTACACTTACATTAATGGAAAAGAGCTGTTTTCAACAAGACTTAGTTTGTAAAGATCGATAAGCAGAACCGGAGTTACAGGCGTTTTTTAAATAAATAAGGTTCCCACTCTCCTCCATCTCTTATTTGAAAAGATGGACTAAAACTTGTGAAATCAAATATACGCAGAATATTTTTAATTTTTAATTTTCAGTTACGCCCACTAGCGGTGGTCCTACAATGCTATAAATAGTTTCAAGGTTTTTCTCGAGGCCACTTTTGTTATACATTTTTTTTCCCGAAGCTGTACTATAAGCGATTTATGACATATGGCCGAGAGCCATTCTTATTGGGACACCCGGTACAATGACATTAACGTAAGTTTCCTTCAGTCATTCAAATGCACTTTCCATAATTGTACATTTTAGAAAACACTGTGTTGTGGAATTCTCTTAGCAAATACTCGAGGTTTTGATAGTTTAATTCAGGGAACTATTTTGGGCCAGAGACCCCTTTTCCAACATGAATTTATACCTCAGACCCCCATAGCCAAATTACTTTAAAAATCCTATCTCTAGTTTTTTTCCTATTGATACAAAATACTTACCAATTTAAAAACTTTGGGGTTGGTTAAGTGAGTAAACTTGAGATCATTTTCTCATCAAAATTTAACAAAATAAATAGACATAAAATTCAGTAAATATCAAGTGTAATTAATAATTATTAATACAAATTACGTAAAAATACTTAAGTAGCTAATTATTTTTTGAAAAAAACATTAAAATCGCAAAGTAAAGATAAAAAAAAACACAACTCGTACAGTATCTTGATAGCTTCAAATAAGAACTTGTGTTAATTAATAGGGGTCGATTTTTAGACCTCGTCGACCCCCAAAATCAGTTTTCGTTTGTGTCGACCCCTGAGAAACCGATTTCGACCCCAAGGGGTCGATATCGACCACTTTGGGAATCCCTGGTTTAATTTTTATCGTCACATTGTCAATCAACTAGTGTTCGTCACAAACAAAAATATCCGATTAAAATGAACCTCTTATGGTATTGTATATGATTCTTTCTTCACCTATCAAATTTTGACTTTTGTGTAAATTCAACCACTCCCGGTGCAGAATTTTAACCAATGAATGAGTTATACTGATAATTTTACCTGGTATTGTTTTATCGCTATGAACATAGCCGCTCTTAATTGTATATCACACTAAGTTTTGAACATTAAAAAAAGAAAACACATTTTTTTTACAGAACATTTAGGATAGTTACATACGTAAGTGGTTCACAAAATAATCTCTCCGAATACTTTTTATTTGGTAAAACCACTTAACCCGAATTAGACAAAGTCACTCGTCTTCCGGAGTCGTGATTTTTCATTCTGGTTGTTTTCGTTGTTTTACTAAATCAAAGGTTTTCGTGAAAAAATCGTCCATTAAATTTTGACCCTACGTGGAATTACCTACGATAATTCGACCATTTATTAGTTCAACGAAGATTATGTTGCGATGAAAATAACACGAGTTGCACAGTAACGAGAATTAAAGTTTTCCTAATACAATTCATTATTATGCTTAATATAAGAGATTAGAATATAAATACATAATAAATTTAATATTAATTTAATAATTTAATGATACGTTCTGTTAAATCTGAAGTGATCCAGAATTTATGGTGCCGATGTTATATGCGGCCTACCTATTATCATCTGTTCTAATATGCGGTCTACCTATCTTTTGCATTACAAGTTGCGTCAATAATTGTTATTATTTATTTTTATTTCCAAAAATTGTTAAAATGAGTTATTTGCGGTTGACCTTCTTGACATCCGTACTTGAGTCGCTAACGATAATGACAGTGCAATTAAGATACTATTATTCAGAAATGCCATTAGCAGTAATTATAGAGGATTTGTTGTCAGGTATTCACTTATAAGCAACAGGAGCACATACACAGCGGATCGAAAGAAAGTGGCTGGATGCAAAATGTCATATATTGAAGAAAATGCGAGGCGTTCCGATAGATCACCTGCAGGTTATATGTATATACATAAATTCGGTATTTTCTGACTAATTTGTATAATTTGAATAAAAAGCGAATAAACCATTTATTATTATTATTATTGGCCAATTTCTTATTTTTGGAAATAACTCATTTTAACAATTTTTGGAAATAAAAACAAATAATAACAATTATTGTCGCAACTTGTAATGCAAAAGATGGGTAGACCGCATATTAGAGCAGACTAAATAGGTAGACCGCATATTGCAACAGATGGTAATAGGTAGACCGCATATAACAGTGGCACCGAATCTATTTTATTGTCACGTAGTGCTTTGCACTCTATAATATTTGAATAAACTTCAATCAATATATTTATCATAAGGAAGCAGATAGGAAGCGATAAACGAAGGAACATGGGACGTGGTGCCGATGTGTGACGTCATCGTAGCTGTCTGAACAAGGCGCTGGCGAGTATCTATTTTAGGTAAGATAAACAAAACTACTGTAACCTAACATAATTAGATTAGAAAAACAAAATTACAGTAACAACACCAACAACAGCGTGGAAGGGGACTCGTTACCACTACACCACCAGTGCTCTAGCAGTTTGACATTGCAAGTGATATTTAAACCATTTATAAAAATTCCTATTTATGTAGATGCGGCATGCGCAATTTGTCATCGGCACCACATCCTATGTTCCTTTGTTTACCGTCTACTGCTAATTTGCAAAAGATGGATCTGAATAATCGCAAGACCAGAAGCCTCAAGAGATTACCGTATCCAATAAAATATGTAATAGTACAAACACTGTAAAACCTATAAATAAATAGAGTCACGTAACGCGAAACAAAATAAACTAACAAGCCGCTGCAAATACGATAATAAGCAAGAAAAACCGCGGAATCTTATCTAATGGATTACTTTTAAAACTAATGGAAGATTCATGCAATTGTAATGGATGAAATTTGAAATGCCACTGTATTATTTGTTGTAGGTTTTGAATTTCCACAGGTAAAAAAATATCAGAGTATTAGTTATCGCAAACCATATTAATTAGTGATGCAATGTAGGTGAATAAATACATTGCGTAAGATGTTAATTAAAATCACTACCTTCGATTAATTGTCTAGTAAACTCTTCGTGTAATCCGTCAGCAGAAAAAACCCATCATCAGTTTAAAATAACAATTACTGTTAAGGCAATTGCAGTATTTTTGATGCGGCAAGATTCAAGTTGCAAGTCTAAGATGTTGATTTGATGAGTCATACAAAGGTGCTAAGACCAAATTGTCCCCTGGCGTTTGACCATTTTCAAAAGGAGGTTATGTGACGCGGATGTGTATTTGCTGTACTTTATCGAAGTAAGATTCAAGTTGCAAGTTTAAGATGTTGATTTCATTTGCCCCTAGGCATTTGTCCATTTTCAATAACGACGACTTTGTATGTTCAAACTTGTTTATAAATCAAAGATCCTTTTGACAGATATTAGTTTCAAATTAATATCTTAGACTTGAATTTTAAATTTTGTTTTTATATTCAAGATGTTTTGATAGAAACTGGTTTCAGATCACCATATTAAAAATCGTTTCCTGTATTACTTAGCGCTTTAGCAACTGTGAAGTAATTAAAATCTGATTAAGGATTTGCTTGTAAACGTATTAATAACTACTTTGCTGACCAGATATTAGTTAAAATAAAAAAAGTGTATTATCAAATCTGGAAATGAAGGTCAACTGTATCCTGCAACTTGAACAAGCTGTACGAGTTGAGAACCAACTCAGACGTCATTAGGGTTTAGGATAATCTGAAACCGTCTAATCGGATGCTAGAAACGGTGTTCAGAACCCTGTGTTGTTTAAAATTGTAACGTTGCCCGGTTTCGATCAGCATCTTATTTTCGAGTACCTTTTGTGGGTTTCAGCCTTCTTGTTTATGCAGCGAAACTTTTTGCTTCAAATCAATATCTTAGACTTTCATCATATTTTTGTGTTTAGGACCCTCTGACTGAAACTGTTTTCAGGTCAGCATACTGATAAGTCGAACAAGATGATCGGGTTGAAACGAACATGTTTGTCGACAGAAGCTAATAAGTCAACAAGTGATCTGGTTGATATGAATTCTTGAAACTTGTTTATAAATGTAAGGCTTTTTTGACAGAGGCTAGATTCAAATCAACATACAATTAATTGTATTATAACCGTTGATTAATTAATTGTGATGATGATTTAGGTTTAAGTAGTATCTATTATCTTAATCAGCTTAAAATGCTCGAATAGAGCAGTTTTCTAATACATTGTGAGATCATGACTCTTATTATATGGTAATTATCGTATGGGGTTATAACGACATATTACGTAATAAATATTTCCTATAACATAACACTTGTATCTAAAATAATATAGATGTCTGATTTCAAATTTGGTTATAAATATACATACTACAAGTTGGTTTTGCAAACTGTAAGCTAATCCAAATCAGCATTTTAGACTTAAATTTTAAACCTTATGTAAGCTGTTGGTAGAAGCTGTTTTCAAATCAACATCTTAAGCTTTCATCAAGGTTTTGTACCTAGTAGATATAAGAAAATGTATGTACATACTTTTGAAAGAGGATCTAATTTTACATAATTTTTCTTTATAAACTTGTTTAATATAAAATAAAAACTAAGTCTAATACTTAATTAAATAGGATTAAAAATACTTAAATTGTATTATCCGTATTTTATAGGAACAGGCGGCTTTGGAATTTTTTTAAGTTAGTGTCTATACATATGTCTACTAACGTCTATCTGACTTGAAGTTTGAAACGTCCATCTGACATAGATCATTGTTCCTCTTTTTACAATGTTGCCTACTTTCTTTATGAATGTATTAAAATATCTAGTGTGGAACACCACACGACCTTCTTACCTACAAAATAAAAATTAAAAGAAATGAAATAATTTTTTTGTAATTTGCTTCCATTTTTATACTTTAACAGACGTATTAAGAAACGCGACGTCATCATATCGGACGAGCCATTAATTCACGGAACATGTTACAAGAATTTTTAGAGTGGTAAGCCTTGATCCGGAATTACGTAATCCATGTCACTATTACAAAATGTGTCAAAAACAGGGTGCGCTCAGTGGAAAACTTTGATGTGCCGTATTTTTGGCAATTTTACATATTTCAAGAGGTGTATATGCAATATTATCTTAACTATCTTCCATTGTCGTGTTTTGTGATAGAATTTAGATAAAACAAAAAGTGATTAAATCAAATTTTCAGTTTTAAAATTAAGACACCACCATCTGTCCCAAAAATCCCTAAATCAACTAAATCAACTGGTCGTTTGAAATTTGTTTTTTAATATATTATAATAACATTTTTTTATTGGTGTCCCATTTTACCTATTTAAAGCATGCCTTAGCGTATTTAAATCGAACTTTTAAAAACGCGTTTTTTAAAGTTACCATGGCAACATCAACAATTCAAGAAACGTGAAGTTTAAATGACAATTTTTGGATTATTGATCCGACAGGAGTACCTTGTAAGGTCAAATAAAATATTACTAACAAATTCAAAACCTTTATTTAAACACTATTTAACAGTTTTAGTTTTATAAATGCAAATAGAATATTTTACATTATTAGTTCTTATTTCCATTTTTTGTAGTAATAATACTAGTATTTATGACTTCAAGGTGCACCAATAAAAAAATAGCGTACAGTATTCGTGGATAACTGGTCTTTCAAACACTCACCCTATTTCAAATTTCAAATAGCACGTGTTTTAAAGACCTTTTTATCCACTTATACTTTAATACATATACTGTTTAAGGAAAATTATGGAACCTATTTCATAATAAGTTCATTACGAAAATAAACAACATTGTAAAAATAAAAACAATCTATGTCAAACAGACGTTTAAAACTTTGTCAGACAGAGGTTAATAGACATGTAGACGCTAACTTAATAAATTAAAAGACATGAAATAATTTTAATTATAATATTTTATTTTTAGACTTACCTTGCCTTGTATTAAGAAACTCTATAAAGAAAAGTTACGCAAAATTATTTTTTTTCTAAATATGTCTACAGTTTTTCTTATAAAGTTAATCGTTATTTAAATATTGAAAGAATTGCATAGAACATAATTAATCGATATGTTTAAGGTCTATATCCAGGTATTTTTGTATCTCCCAAAATCTAGTCAGATCCAAGCGAAATGATACAAAATTTTAAGTACGTCCGTGTTTTCGTTCTGGAGTTGTCGTGGTTATTAACATATATCCACGCATTTTTTCAGTACACGCCTTGCGTGTTTTTCGTTAAAATGGATAAACTTGAATATCGTAGGGTCATAAAATTCTTCGTTTTGGATGGGTTAACCCCTAAGGAAATTCAACGAAGTTGACAAAAGTTTGCGGGGACTCTGCTCCTTCCATGTCAACAGCTAAAAAGTGGGCAGCTGAATTTAAACATAGTCGCAAATCCCTCGAAGATGACCTACGTGAAGGACGGCCAAAAACCGCAATCACACCAAAAACCATCGAAAAAGTGAATTATATCGTGTTGGACGATAGGCGAGTAAAGGTGAGTAAGATAGCTGAGGCTGTGGGGATATCGGAAGAAAGGGTGCGAAACATCTTGGACAAAGAAGTAGGGATGCGAAAGCTCTGCGCAAGATGGATGCCGCATTTGCTGAATGCCGATGAAAAGCAAATCCGCAAACGATTTTCGTAGCAATCTTTGGGATCCAACCGATTTTATGCGATTTGTCACCACGGATGAGACATGGGTCCACCACTACACGCCGGAAAAAACAACAATCCAAGCCGGTGGTTCAACGTCAAAGAAAGCGAAATCGATCGCACTGCCGGAAAGGTCATCGTGAGCGTTTTTTTGGGATGCGAAAGGGATCCTGCTAATTGATTACCTTGCAAAAGGCAGAATAGTTACAGGCGAGTATTAGTTCAACCTTCTTGACCAGCTGGATGCCAAAATTCGCGAGAAGAGGCCCGGATTGAAGAAGAAAAAATCATCTTTCACCAGGACAACGCACCTGCACACAAGGCGAAAACTGCTGTTCTCCTGATTTGGCACCCTCAGACTTACATCTGTTCCTAAACTTGAAGAAATTTGTTTCTGTGGAGCGCTTCGCATCCAATGAAGTTGAGAGGGCCGTAGATGAATATTTTCACAACCTACCAGAGTCTGACTCCCGTGAAGGAATATTGATGTTGCAGAAACGCTGGACCAAGTGTGTTGAAGTCAAGGGAGATTATCTAGAAAAATAAAATCATTTTTTAACTGAAAGTTGCAGTCTTTCATTGTCAGTTTTAGAATTTTTCATCTTACCCACGTAGGTTGGAAGGTAAAAAGGGGATGCATAATTATACTATAAAATTATTATTAAACTTATTTATTTTTTTTTAATTTCCACTTTGTAGGTTGGAAAATCGCTCAAACGCGCCCCATTTGCTTGTATACATTATTCGATTCTTGCTATACTTTGCTCTAAATTTTGAAACCAGAAAAAACTATCAATCGAAATAAAGTAAACTTGCGCAAATCGAACCTGCTTCTAAATCGTACACGATGTGTTTCTTGCACACTGAGGCTTTCACAGCGTTCCAAGCGCCACAAAACGTAAACTTTAGTCTGTCACCTTGTATGAAAAGAAGCCTACTCGTTACAAAGTTATCCAAAAAGTAAGTTTTTACCGACAGTTTCAGTATTTTTTAATGACATTTCATAACGTCATAGTTCCATAATTATGTGGTATTAGTTTTATTTCTGACATTTTATTGCCAACGTTGTTATTCTCGCCGGCGTTATTTATTTACGCGGGAGATTTAAAACTCTAGTGAGAAGTTTGCCTAATTCGTACCCATAGAATTGTTCTACTTCGTATCGGTAAGTTTAAGGATAAATGCGAATTTTGATTAGGTGGTGATACAATTTTATAGTATATTCTTTGTGTCCAGTAAAATGGCACCGCGGAAATACAACACCTGGTTTAAGCCTAATATGAAAGCTGCTCTCCAAAAATTCAATGATGGATCCGTGAAGTTTAATGAAGTATGTCGTTTTTGTAATACACCTAAACCTACGTTCCGTCGTCATTTAAAAGGGCTGAATACACATGGACACATTGGAAGGTCGAAAGATTTGATGGCAGAGATGGAAAAAAAGCTGGTTCGACATATACTTGACCTGGAATTATGTTTCTTCGGCTTGATAATTAAGGATTTAGGCAAAGTGGCATATCAAACAAAAGGATGACAAATGACTTGAAGACCTAATACAATCTGTATTTGTTTTGGATGAAGTATTTCGTGACTGGTTACTTTATTTTATTAAGTGTCTCCGATTGCTAAAGAGCGACAAAAATCAATTGCTGATCATTCATGATGGTCATACAGCGCACACAAAGAATATTGAGGCTAATTATCTAGCACGCGAATTTCGAATCATCATGTTATCTTTACCAGCGCACACAACACACAAATTGCAACCACTGGGTAGAGTGTTCTCTAAATCCCTTAAGTCTAACTGTATCTACGCTTGCAGTTCTTGGTTGCGGAATAATCCAGGGCAGATTATAAAACAGTCTAATGTTGTAGGAATTCTAAGAAACGCATATCCTTCTTCTATGCGTATGGATTCGGTAATTCATGGTTTTGAACCGAGTGGATTGTGGCCGTGTAACCGATTCAAAATAAGAGAAAGACTTTACTGTTGACGATGAACCTCGAAATGAAACTGTAAGCTTATCAGAATTGAATATGGCTCCAATAACATCAAATGATACTTATCCCATAACAACAATAACTCTTTCTACATCGAATATGGCAGCCTGAACATCTAATATTATGATTACCTCTTCAACAAGTACGTCGACCTCAACTTTGAATGTGATACCCTCTGCATCGGATATAACACCTGTAACATCGAGTACTACCATATCAACGATCAATGTGATTCTATCAACGTCGAATATGAATACTCCAACATTATCCCTCAACAAACCTCTCCCATTAAATTTACTTCTGACAAAGTTTCGTTAAAGATTTCTGCTTAACCTCGGATACAGATTTTATCTGATCTTTATTTCCTAGCACATCGTTGGTTAGATCAGCGCTACAATCAATTTCACCGATGAGAAAAGTTGTTAAATTTAAAACCACTAAGACATCAGTATGTGTATTAACGGGAAGTACACACAAAAATTAACTAGAAAGAAAGATAGAAATTTCAAAAACTAACTTACCAAAGATTAAGATAGAGGCCAAGACTGGAAAACTTAACAGGAAGAACAAGGAAAATAAAAACGTTTCAAGAAAAAAGACAAAACAGCCTAAAGAAACTGAAACATGGCCATGTCTTTTATGTAATGAACACACTGCAATGAATGTTCCAAATGGGTACATGTGCTTTGTGTAGGTGCAGATAGCCTACGACTTATTATTATTGTTGTGATAATTGCAAGACGATCTCATAAAGTACGATTAAGGAATATACCGGCACGAATGAAGACAATATAATCTTAAATTGTACTTTTGAAATTATTTTTTTTCTCAAGATGATTTATTTTTGTTATTTTGCGTTATAAATTATCTTAGGAGAATAAACAAAGTTTTGATTTACAGTAGTTTTATTTTTTGTCGCCTGTATGTTTTATTACCAACAATAGAAGAAAATGTTTCGTATGAAAGTTTCTTAGTCTCTGCAAATTAGAATATTATGCCGTCCAAAAATCGCATCTACCGGGTCAAGTCAAAAAGTTATCACATCCAACTTTCTCATTTTAAATGGAACTTCCTGTATATTTTTAGCCAAGGAAGTATCATTTTTAACTGTTTTTTCATACATATAAAATTTAATATAGTGTACTATTTAAATAAGTGAACAATTCTAATTCTTATATTAAATCAGTAGTAGGCCATGCATTATGAGGTAAGAAAACGAAATGCAAGTTTGCATTGTTCACTGTAGACTGCTGCCCCTTAGAGTAATATGCAAATTACAAGTTTCGAGCGTCTTCTTAATTTTTCTTCATACTAGTATGATGTCTAAGAATACCTACTGAATAAGTAGTTTAGTAGGCTATGGATAAAGTCTAGTTGCCATGAAAACAAAAGAGGGTGAGTAATTTTATTTAATGGAGACCGCAACGTGTTTCCAGTTTTCTGTTATATAAAATGGTTTACGAAAACTATGAAAAATATGATATGTTATGTGCATATATTGAATGTCAAAGAAATAAATAAAATGCCCTAAACTTATGTTTTCGACGTTACTCTGAGAGGCGCAAACATTCGGTGATATTTTTAAAAGACTAGAAAACAATCTGAAGAATTATGAAAGCTTTAGTAAACCGAGACCAATATACTAAGGAAAATAAATAAAATGTAATAATAAACGTTCTTGGGTTCCCGGAATGTGAAATTTCAAGTAAGTTTCGCTTACTGTTACCCTATTACCTGGAATAATTTTATGCTAAAAATTGCATACTTATAATAATGTTGTTAAAATCAAAATCATTTTTAGCAAGGAAATTCCTTGTCTATACCAACAAATAGAAAAAGCAGTTGGGGTGTCAAAAAACAAGGTTTAAAAGATATTGAAAAAAAATCATTACTTCCCATAAAAAGTAAACTTGACACAATATTTGCACCTCGGAGATCATTAGAGAAGAATTGAATTTTGCCGTTGGTTTTTACATAAATGTAATGAAATTCCCAAGAAAAATTGAATGATCCGATGAAGCAAGAAGTACAAATGATGGAATTACGAACCGCCACAATGAAAGATACTGGGCCAACACCAATCCGTATTTATTGAGACCAGTTCGCCGACAGGGTAGATTTGGTTATAAGATCAGTTGGTTTTTAAAAGGGCACAGGTTTGCCTATGCAATTTGTGCAGAAAACCTGGATACTGAAAGATACCTAAATATTCTGCAAACTAACCTTTTAAATTAGCTTGATGACGAACCTTTGGAAGAACGAACTAATATATATTTTCAGCAAGATGATACTCCTAGCCATAGCGCCTTAAGAGTCCGGGAATATTTAAATATATACTTCCCAGATAGATGGTTGGGAACATATGGGCCTTGTAGATGGCAGCCGCGCTCACCTGATCTGGCACCTCCAGATTTTTTTTATGGGACCATCTAGAATCAGAGACCTATAAACGAACCAATAAACCACAGGAACAGCTTCTTGAAGCAATCCATTCAGCATTTAGAAAAATAAAACCCGTTCATATGATTAATGCTCTAAGATCGTTGCCAAAAATGTATTGATTGCCATGGAGAGCCATTTCAGTACCTTTGTCGATAACTGTACCACATTTTATTTCATTTTCTTACTTTATAATGCATAGCCTGCTACTGATTTAATATCAAATTAAAATTGTTCACTTATTTAAATAATAAACTATATTAAATGTTGTATGTATGAAAAGACAATTATTAAAAATGCAACTTTTTTGGTCAAAAATATACAGGGCGTTTCATTTAAAATGAAAAACTTGAATGCGATAACTTTTTGACCTGACCGGTAGATGCGCTTTTTGGGCGGCATAATATTCTACTTAGCAAACTAGGAAACTTTCATAGTAAACATTTTCTTATATTACTAGTAATAAAATATACAGGTGATAAATTTAAAATAGATAATTTTTCGTTTTACCCCCACATCTTCTAAACCAGCCAATATCTTTAAGTTCTGCTTTTACCACATTTAGTTTCTCCTAAATACATTTCATGACACCTACATCCGTTTTTTGATAAGTTCAATAATTACCGAAATAACCAGTAAAAGAGTCGAAAATAGGTAACCCTGTACACGAACTGATACGCTCTGTATATTCTTGTAAAAGTAAAGATTTGCTTTTTATCATTCAATTCAAGTTTTAAATGCCTACTATACAGGTTGTTCCTTAAGGACATGCTAATATTTAAGGGGGCGATTCTTGGACCCATTGTAATAAAAAAAACTTCATATGAACGAATGTCGTAAACGTCCTAACTTTCGAAATACAGGGTGATAAAGTTTCCAGAAAAAAATCTTTTTTTATAACAACTGTGATACTATTTAGATATCTTTATAAAATTTGGTACACGTTTTCAATGCATCAAGATACATTATTCGTACAAACAATTTTATTATTTTTACCAGTGGCGTCCGTGCGGGTTTTGCATTAAATATTTTTGGAGAGAAAAATGGTACGCCACTGCTTTCTCTTAAAATAAATTGATTTTATTTCGTTCGATACATGGTTTTCGCTTAAAAAAATAAAAATCGTTTTACTTCAGGGTCAAATCGATAAAGTGACTGTTGTATGGAAATTGTTTTTTTCCTTTTTCATGCTATTAAGTTCGTTTAATATTAAATGTGAATTAATTCAGAAATAAGTAACTAATTTTATTTTAGGAAAAACTAAAAAAAAAAAAACTTTCAATTGCCAATAATTACATTAGAAGTTTAGCGAGGATTTCAACTTGTAGAAAAACCAGCTTTATTTTATTTTAATAAAGCAAGTTTACATTACAGTCTTAAATCTATTAATTATTAATTATTAACAATGTTAACATTGATTATAAAAATTGTTGAAAGTGGGAGCCTTAATTTAATAGGCAAGCTTTCGCCCGTCTTCGTATGGAATTGCGCACTCGTTCAAATATTCCCGGCTATTCCGTATATTTCACACGAGGCAACTATTCGCTCTCTTAATTCTTCTAAAGCGTTAACGGGAGTTTTATACACTGTAGCCTTAAGGTGCCCCCATAAAAAGTAATCAAACTATTGAGATCGGGGATCTTGCTGGCCATTGCTGAGGTCCTCCGCGACCTATCCAACGATCAGGATAAACTGTATCTAAATGATTTCGGACAATTACACTAAAATGAGCAGGAGCTCCATCGTGCATGTACCACATTCGATTCCTTAACGCAATTACTACATCTTCAAGCAACCCAGGTAGTCCTTCTTCGAGAAAATGCAAATAAGACCGTCCATCAAGGCGTCCTGGTAGGAAAAATGGGTGTATTACATGATTATCAATAATTTCTGTCCATACATTAACCGAAAATTGTTCTTGAAAATGGGTTTCGGTTATGTCATGCGAGTTTTCTTCCGCTCACACATGGTTGTTATGGAAATTTTGAATAGCATTCCTAGAAAAATTTGCTTCGTCTGTGAACAAAATTTGTGACTCAAACTGCAGATTTAGTGTAGTACTCGAAAGGAACCACTCACAGAAGTTCACACGCTGTGGGAAATCCCTGGGGTGTAATCCCTGTACTCTTAGAATATGGTATGGATATAACAAAAAGTCAACTAAAATACGCCAAACTATTTGGTGACAAATACGCAGAGCTCTAGCGATATTCCCGGGGTACCGTTTTGGAAACTACTAGTTTCGCTAAGTCGGCGATGAATATTTGAAAAGGTTCGACTATCTGGCAGGGCACGATTAGGATATTTTTTACAATAAATGCTTATGATTTCTGTCACATTACCATCTGCGAGGCTGTATACGTAATGCATTGCCGCCATTTCCGCATTCATATAATTTACCATTACTGATATTTGAAAAAACAGCGAAAAAGTAAATGACTTCAATGACACACTAAAAATCAAAGAAATGACGCACTGAGATGGTTTTGAACACCAACAACTTACTGTAAGTCAACAGCTATTGTTTTGACATTGACGTTTGTAAAAACGTAATTTATTCCAGGATAACTAGATTTATGTAACCAGATATGTGTTAATAAATTATTAGTCGGTATTGCGATATGAAGCAATTTAAATCTTTTCCTGAACCCTGAAATAAAGTTTATATAATTTTTATGAGAACGACATGACGTCATAATGCGCAGATACCAATACTCGTTCGACGATCTCACTTTGAAAATTGTAGGGGAGTACAATAATTTGACAAATTTACTTTGTTTTCGCGCGTACGAAATTTTTGTGATTATTGTTGTATTTCCTTGTTTTGATCAATTTATAATAAACAAAGTCTTTTTTAAAACTAAAAACAATAATTTATTTGCTACCTAAGGTAAGAATTGTTATAACGATAATGCAAATATTATTAGTACGTTAAAACCTACAGATATGAACCCTGCCGAATCATCCAAGCCCACTTATGGTGTGAAAGGTAAAATAATTCACAGTCAAGGTCAGGGTATTATTAGCAATGTCACGATTTTTATTTTTTTAAGCGAAATCCATGCATCGGACGAAATAAAATCAAGAGATCAAATTTGCTCATAAATGAATGAGAATTCCAAAAATAATTTTTATTTTAAGAGAAAGCAGTAGCATACCATTTTTTTTCTAAAAATACTCAATGCAAAATCCGTACGGGCGCCACTGGTAAAAATAATAAAATTGTTTGTACATCAGAAAATGAATCCTGATGCATTGAAGCCGTGTACCAATTTTATAAAGATATTTACAACAGTATCAGTCGTTATAAAAAAATGATTTTTTTCTGGAAACTACAATCCTGTATTTCAAAAGTTAGGACGTTTACGACTTTCGTTCATAAGAAGTTTTTTTTTTGAAATGGGTCCAAGAATCGTCCCCTTAAATATTAGCATGTCTTTAAGGAACACCCTGTATACGTGTTGTCGAAGATCTTCTACGAGACCTAACGATTAGTAGCAAAATTTGTTCAAGTGGGTTTGACATATTTTAATACAGAAATAACAGTTTTTTGTCTTTTCTAAACATTGAGTATCTAACAAATTTCATGGTGTGATATGATTTCTTAAAAATGCATATAATAATTAAGGCTACTAAAGGGCCGGTTCGACAATGCAAGTATAAAATCCGGAACAGTTAATCTCCGAACAATTTATACCTTTAGTTATTTGGAGTATAACTTTGATTAGGTTCTACAATGTTTGCATAATAAACGAATAGTTACTCTGAGAATAACGTATTGGTAGCTTTGCGTACATATTTTAGTTCATTTTAACTGAACGATGTAAGCGCGGGAAACGAATTAACCTTTATATCGTTTGTGCGTGGGCAGTTGCGTCGTGTTTATAAGTTGTTTTATCAAGCGTTATTAATCAACATTTTGGAATAGAGAAGAAAAGGTGCACTAATTTTTTAAACGATAAGGTAGAAGTGTTGGTGGGTTTAGTAGAGTTAAGTAAAGCAGTTGTGGGTTAGTTAACTTTGGTAAAGTACCAAAGAATTTTGTAATTTAACCAATATTTCAGAATGTAAGAAAACTGACACAGTGTCAAGTAGTCGCAAAGAAGCAGAGTGGCGACAAATTGAAAACAAATTTAATGCAGTTTGAGGAACCGGAAGAACAGCAAAAATGTTGCGAGGCAAATGGGATACCCTAAAAAAGTGTATTAAGAAGGAGTATGCTGAACAGAAGCAAATGTTATATAAAACAGGTGGCGGCCAGCTGTAGAAATTAAATTAAGCAGTGTTAGTAACCGAGTATTGGCTATAATTGGTGTAGGGGCCATAGGAACAGTGTCTCGATATGATTGCGATTTTGGTATTGAAAATTTGTTTTAATAGTTAATTTTTGTAATTATTGTTTTTCATTAAAGTTGAAGAAATACGTAACACCAAATTTGAAGCGGCAATCAATACTAAAGGGTTTTCCAATAAGAGGTGTTATTTTGAATAGCCCGCTATTTCGGTAGATGTCACTTTTGAAGCTGTCATTTATTGACATTTGACAAGTAAAAACTACGCGATTAATAAAAATGGAACGATACACGCTTCAACAACGCATTGAAATTATTAAAATTCACTATAAAAATGGTGAAAAATTTTTTTTTGAAAATGAGGTTGGAGCGGCAGTTACGGTGAATGGATTGCGCTATCGAGAGATGATTAATGATTTTTTATGGCCGGAATTAGATGGTATTGATCTGGACAACGTTTACTTTCAACAAGACGGCGCTACGTGCCACACAAGCAACGAAACCATTGATCTTTTACGGGAAAAGTTTCCGGACCGTGTTATCTCTCGAAGAGGTGATCACAATTGGCCACCGAGATCTTGTGATTTAACACCTTGCGACTTCTTCCTTTGGGGCCACGTGAAAGATAAGGTCTATGCCAACAGCCCAGCGTCGATTCAAGACCTCAAAGATGGAATTCGTGAGGCTATCGATGACATAGGGCAGCCACTTTGCGATTTGGTTATGAAAAATTTCATGAAAAGGGTATGGTCCTGTAAGCGTGGTCGTGGTAGCCATTTGGCTGATATTGTTTTCCATTATTAACGGCATACCTTCCTCTTTATAATGAAATAAACATCCGATCAATTATCTCAAAGAATTCCATTTTTCTTTGAATATCAAAATAACACCTCTTATTGGAAAACCCTTTATAATTCCTTTGGAAACTATAAAAGTGGTATGCACTAATAATTATGTACTTAATACACAATACAAATTACTTTAATAATATCAGCCTGACAGCAGCTAGAGCTCATGGAATCCACACGGCAACCCATAAGCAAAGTTCTGCAAGTTCCAAAGTCCTCTACATTAGCTGAAAGTTTGTATGTATAATTAAAACATACCAAAAATGTAAAATAAATGTATGTTACAGGTAGTGAGGGTAGCCCATCAGGTGTATCAGGGGCAGAAGAAGTGCCCGTGGATAACACTCTAAAGAACAATAAAACTCCATGTAATAATTTTGTTTCAAAATTAGTTTGAAATAATACTAGTTTATCGTAACTTTTTTAGGTTGTGTTACCAAAACATTAAACCATAAAAGGGTTTAATAAAGTGGAGTCCACAGCAGCACGACTACAAAACAACGCTCTGGTGTATACGAGGAACTACCTAAAAAAAAATGAGATTATCTAATTTCAAATGACGTTGTTGAAGGAAGAGGAAAAAAGAAAAGCACGAGTTAGCAAATAAAGTAAACTTTGAATAAAATCTTACTTATTGTTTTCTATGTTTTACTTCCTTACAACAAATTACTAAAATGATTATCTATTAATGATGTACGCATTCTATTATTTTCAATTCCTACTCTCTGATTTTGTACAGCATGTAAGACATTTTCCACTTCAATTTCATTAGGTGGTTCACCCTCGTGTTCTTGTAATGCAATATTGTGGAGAATAGTGGTTGCAACAATAATTGCTTGTGAATGTTCCAGAGACAGACGCATACCCATAGAAGGAATGGGAAATCTTCGTTTCCACACACCGTATAATCTTTCCACACAGTTTCGTGTACGGATATGAGATTCGTTAAAAAGATTTTCAGCTGGTGTGTTTGTTTGTTCCGAAGGTGTAATTAAATAATTAGTGTTGGCGTATCTCCCAAAATGATCGAAATTCCACATTCGTTATTTTGTAGTATTCCTTTTATCCTGCTATTATTAAAAATGGTTTGATCATGTGACAATGTTTGTTATTCGTAATTTTCCATCACAAATTGTTTGGACGTTTCATGAAAAATATCCCTTTCGACTTCGATATCTTTCTGCCTCAACTCCACCTGGAGAGATAATTCGAACGTGGGTGCAATCAATCGCACCAATAACATGTGGAAATCTTGCAATGCTATAAAAATCTTCTTTTACAATTTGTTTTTCTGCACGTGTTTCAGGAAATTTAATGTATCTGGGACGCAAAGATGCAATTGCCTCAGTTACTATACTGTTGCATGCAGACGTTTTGCTTACTCCTGTGTAATCTTCAGCTGCAATTAGCATACTGCCTGTGGCATGAACTAAAAATAATTTCGCTGCCGGAGCTATTGCACTGTAACGATCTGTTGCAGATGTAATGTGATGTTCAACTGTATTGCGCAGCGTCACAAAAGTTGGCTTTTGTATCCGAAAATGTTTGAACAAATCAAAATTATCATATTCTTCAAGATAATAGGTACTCTAAAAAATTCTATACGTTCAAATTTAAAATTAACCAGACGTTTATGAACTTACCGATTTTTAAAAACTTTTGGATTTCGATGTAAGACAATATCTTCGACAAATTCGTCTTCATCCGAATCAAAAATATTCAAACATAGTGGGTCCATTTTTTAAGTACTTAAAAAAAGCGAGAATAATAAGAATAATAGGTTATGTTCACAAAGACAGCTGATAGGTACATAAAAACATCGGCGGCGGATGGCCAATAGAAAGCAAGAATAACTCAATCACAAGTATATCTATCCAAGTTGAGAGGGATAAAATATCCTACAGTTTACACCAAGAATAGAATTATTGGGAAATTGTAGAACGCAACTTTTGAATGTTAATGATAGAACGTCCAAGCGACTGTCCTGCTGGAAGCTTCTTCCGGCAGGACAGTTGTACGAACACTCTGTCCAGCTGGAAGTCCTTAGATTTCTAATAGGTTATTTGCTTCGGGCAGTACATCTGATTTTTGCAGTGGCGTAGAATTCCACGTGGAATCATTACCCTTTACTGTTCGAGTCAGATGTTTGCCTGCAATTTATTAAATGTTTTCGTGTTTATTTCGTCGGCCCTATACCATAAAGTTCAGTATTGTTATTAACTCTTTCAGGTATGAAATATACAGAATAAGAAAACCTATGTTGCACAGAGTTTCTTTTTTATTGATATTCAAAAAATAAACATTATTTTTTTGTACGGGGTGGCCAACTAAGGATGCGAGGTACTGTATCTGGGAAACTATACATCGTAGAGGCTTGCAGAAAAAAAAGTTATATTAAAACGGCCAATACAAAAACCTGGAAAATATTTTCATGTTTCTGAAATGGCCGCTAGGGGGCGTAACTGCAATCTTCAATCTAAAAAAGTGATGTTTCTGTGAATTCTGCTATATTAGCCTAATAAAAAAATAACTGATCTTTGAAGTCGAGGATAATCTGAACTTGTTTGGCACTTTTTGACGTATCTATTAAAATAAAGTGGTGGAGGGTATTCAAAGGTTTCCTTAATTACCCCCCCCCCCGTATCTTCGAAACGGCTAATCCGATTTTAACAAACTTGGGCGCGTTGAAAAGAGCTTTTTTTGGGCTACAAATGTTAAAATCATTTGTTTTTTTGTTAGTTTCACATGTCGTCGCTAGAGGGCTTTGTTCGACATTCCGACAGAAACGGTTAATTTTCGCAAAAAAATTAAACGCATTGGTATGACTTTTTTCATGAACAAGTAGCTAAATCATGCCTAAACAAGCTCGCGAAAACCGCATCTCGATATCTTCTTCCTAATCTAAAATATCGGTCAAAGAAAACTTTATACGAAAATCCCTTAAATTTTTATTTTTTTTAACTATATTTTTTTGGAATTGTTTCTATTATGTAAGCTCCGGCCCAATAATTCTGCCTCCCAGTATGCCACACCATACATTTAAACTTCAACGTCCTTGGCGCTGAACTTCACGCAACCAATGGGGATTTTCTGCAGACCAATAATGCATATTGTGCAGATTGACTCTACTGAAGGTGGCTTCATCGCTCCAAAGAATTTGAAACAAAAATTCTCTATTTTCGCGTATCATGCCTAACATCAAATGGCAATAGTCTAACCTTCGATCAAAATCTTCCTCTTTCAAGGCCTGATGCAAAACGACATGCTATGGGTGCATTCTTAAAGTAATTAAAAAAAGTTTAAACGAATACCTATATATTTTGATGGTCTTACCTTAAAAATATTTTGAACCGTTGTCCGTGATATGCCCAACTTAATGGATAATGCTCTTGTGCTAACATGAGGATTCCCTTCAATATAGCCCAGTACACGGCTAATATTTTCTTGTGTTCTTCCAATCCTTTGCCGTTAAAACGCAGGCCGAAAACTACCATTGGCTCGTAAGCTCGCCACTAATCGGGGAAAAACTCTTACATCGCAAGGATATAGAGCCGCGTAAACTCTTTTAGCTACCGCGGCATTCTGAAAACATTCAAAATAAACCGCAAGCATATCAATAGCTTCATTGTTCGTAAAACGCATTTTGAAAGCACAAAAATTGCTCAAAGTAACGCGAAAGTATTGACAACTATTGACAATTTGAGGATTATGTATGTTTTGTTTAGGTATCTGTTTCCATTGCCTGCTTCTATTTAGTAATAACTTTTTTTTGCGCAACCCTCTACGATGGACAGTTTCCCAGATACAGTACCTCACATTCTTAGTTGGCCACCGTGTTACATTTAGTCTCACATAAACTAAAAAACATGATGGTGCAATACGAAACTTTTGGCGGGCCGTGATTGAACTTGCACTTGTCTTAATTAAGAATCAAATTAGCGTATTTTATTGTGGGACAGAATATAAACCTACGTGCTTCAAAGGTATACAAATAAATATCAGCGGTACAAATTTCTGCCTACTATGCCATATGCAAGAAAATGAAGTGGGTGATTTTTTAAACCTATATGCCCGAAAGAGTTATTAACCGAAACATATATTTACCTTTAGATTTTCATAATAAGTTTTCATTTATGAACATTTCCTGATTATCAACCTCCCAAAGCATATTAGCTGTGTTGCCAGACACACTTTTTACAACACCATAACAAAGAGCACTTTTATGTCGCATACCTAACACGGACTGACTCCAATTGTTGACGCTATCATCAAAATGTGTCGTTCTTGTAAATACGCGATCATTTTTCTTAATTTTAGTGTTCATTATTGCACAACTCATGTACAAAAACGCAGGAAGTCACTGCTAACTGCAAGAAACTGCCGAAAAATGCATACATCACCGTTATTCGCATGTCGTTTGAGATATCGAGTCAAACCTGCGCATTAAATAGGTTAAATTTCGCGCTCTTTTTATTGGTGACAATTATGTCCTACTAGAAGGACTGTATTATATGTAAAATAACACTTTATGTTTTGGGGCCTGCCAGCAGGACAATTTGTCCAGCCGGCAGGCCCCTTGGACGTTCTATAATTAATCTCAGTATAGAATATTCATGGTATATACTTGCATTGTAGAACCGGCCCTTAATTCTTTTTTGAAAAAAAATGAAATATATGTTAAAAAGTATTTTAAGAAAAATATAAGTAAATACCGAGAAGTATAACGATAATAACTACAAGCAATTATTAAAAGAAAGACTTATTTATTTAATGCTTCTTCACTATTTAATTACAAAAAATTTAAAATAAATCGGTTATTAATTATTTACACTGAATTAAACGATAACCGAAATACGCATAAAATCTGCCGTACAATTTGTTGTGGATATTAAAAAAAATCGAAAATTTGTTGGGTGCACAATAAAAAATTTACCATTTAAGAAATTAAATTAGTTATAAATTCAACATAGAATTGTATAACGGGTATAAGGCGTATTGGATACATAATCTTTATATGGATTACTACCTCATAAAATAGAAACATTAAAAAAGTTTGCGTATAATTACAAAGGTAACTATGATCTCAAGGACTGTAAAATGTTTTCGAAATCGTTAGGGCTTTTTCATGTTAAGTCGTATACTGTGAGAGTAAAAGCTGTTTTAACCCTTTGCATGAATGCGTTTGGGAAACACTCTTCTTTCCGGGGCCTAAACATCCTTACTTCCCTGATGCATAATACTATACATTAGTCCTTATGAATTTTTAGAGAATTTGTGTATAATTTGATTGCTTCGCTTATTGTTGTATAACTATATTTCTGATACTTTGCGTTTGTAAGAATTTCATTACTTCAATAAACAATACGCCATTTTTTAAAATTTTTCAGTACAAAATTCTACTTTGTTATATAATACAATATTAGAAACTAAAATGTTACATAAATAAATACACAAAAAATATTGTGTGAAAAAGTGCATTCAAATAATGAATCGTAAATTTTTCCCAAATTAAAAATGTACGTGCGATATAAATCAATTTAAAAAGTGACCAATAATTAGTTTAAAGTAATTACATAAAAAATAACTTATTGGTGTACGTCACATAAATGGAAAGTATTAATACCTTTCAAATAACTTTAAACAATTAAAGAAACTATTACTAAAAAATTAGTATATAAAGATTTGTTAGTGCATTACAAATCATTCACAGTTTGAACTTTGGAAACATATCAATCATGAATATGTTAAATGTAAGTATAAATGTAACATCGAGAAAATTTTTACAATTCAATTATTTTCAGGTCTCTTTCTTTATTTTGGGAGCAATTCTCTCCAGCGTCCTTGCAGAAGCACCTTTGGGACCATACCCTGCACCAGCACCAATTATTGAAGCTCCATATGCACCAGCTATTCCAGCTCCAGTTTACGGACCACCAGCCATCCCTGCACCAGTATATGGACCTCCCGCAAAAGTAATTCTTCCACCTCCAAAGATTGTAGCAAACTACGATTACCAAGTTTACACACCTAAGCGTGTAGAAATTCTTGCACCATACGCACCACCAGCACAAGTCGTGAAAGTTGCTCCATATGCACCACCAACGCCAATCGTCAAAGTTGCTCCATATGCACCACCAGCTCCAGTTGTTGAATACGTTAAACCAATTGCTCCAGTCATCTCAAATTACGACTACGACTTACCACATGTTATCCCAGCACCAGCTCCAGTTGTTCCAGCCCCTGTTTATGGAGTACCAACATACCAAGAGCCAATTGTACCAGCTCCAGTATATGGAGTACCTAAAGTAATTCCAGCTCCCGCACCTGTATTAAGCAGTTACAACTACGCAGTACCTGCTCTACAACCAATCATCAAGACTGCACCAGTTGTTCCCACCCCTGTTTACGGCGTGCCAAAATATGAAGTACCTGTTGCCCCAGCACCAGTATATGGAGTACCTAAAGTGATTACAGCTCCAGCACCTGTATTAAGTAGTTACAACTATGCTGTACATGCTCCACAACCCATAATCAAAACTGGACCATACCCTGCACCAGCACCATACCCCGCACCCACACCAATAGTAAAAATTCCAGAAGCACCAGTTGTACCACATACCGAATATGGTGCACCAGTATTCTAAATTTTTATAACTGTATAATTAATTTTTAATATTTATTTTTATATTTGTATTTCAATATATTATGTCCAATAAACTCAAATGATTAAATACTTATTTTTATTTAATTGGAAAATAATTACAAAGAATATACAAACAGGTATTACATAAAGTGATACTGATTCACAAAATATAAAGTTATTATTAAACTAAAATTAATGCCATGCAGCATACAGGGTCCGGCAACAAGAGCGCCTTCTTCTGTATCTTCCGTTTCACATAAGCTAAATTAATAAAATTTGGGATAGGGTTATAGTTTAGTTGTGTGCATATTTTAAAATTATTCACGTGTATACAGGTTGTTTATTTAAAGATGACCAAACTATAATAAAAAAATTTAAATAGTACACCCTGTATATTATCGCTTTTTTGAATTCTACACATTGTTCCTAACAAATTCGCAATATATTTCCCTATCCCTAAATATAGCCGTTTTTGAGTTATGTCGATTTTTATAAAAAAATTGAAATTACAGAGATAGCTTTGAAAATGTACCTCCTTAACCGTTGAAAAACAAAAGTTATCTAATTTATATCAGAACAAGTACACAGATAGAGCTTTCTTATAATGCAAAGAAAATGTCATAATTGCATACAGGGTGTTTACAATTGACTTGCCAATCAGATATTATTCCAACTAGTAAAAGTTTAGTTTTTCAAATAGAACACCCTGTATATTAGTCCGTTTTTGGTTTCTACATATTAACCCTTATCAATTCGATATACAATTCCCTATCCCTAAATATAACCGTTTCCGAATTAGTTTCAATTTTTCAAAATGTGTAACATTATTGCAACATTGTTTTAAATCCATGGCCTAGTATAAATAGAAAAAAAAACAGTGGAAAACAATTGTATTGCAGATTAAAAAACACAACAGAAACTAATACACTATAATTATTAAAATTATTTCTAAAAATACAAAACCAATAAAATAAAAAAAAATAATTTAACGCTAATCATTGATGATAATGATTTATAATAATTGTTCAAAATGTTGTCCGTTTTTTCGGATGCAGACCTGAAGTCGATCTTTAAACAACTCAGGAGTAATGCTATGGAAAGTCTGTGTTATACGATTACGCATATCTTCGGTAGTGGTTGGTGGTTCCCTATAGACAATACTTTTTATGTATCCCCACAAAAAGAAATCTATTCTTGTCAGGTCAGGGGACCTAGCTGGCCACCTCACAGGTCCATTTTACCCAATCCATTTATTTGGAAAGACTCTATTGAGATAATCTCTTACATCTGCAGAGTAGTGAGCAGGAGCGCCATCATGTTGATACAACATTGTGGCTCTAATATCAAGAGTAATATTTTCTAATAAGCCCGGTAAATCGTTACGCAAAAAGTTAAGGTACTTCTCACCATTCAAGTGTCCATCAAAAAAGAATGGACCGATGGCACCCCAGACCCTTAAAGACCACTTATGTTGATTATCAACTTGTCTTAATAAATGTGGATTTTCTGAGGAATAATAATGAAAATTATGTGTATTAACAAATCCATTCTTATGAACTGTTGATTCGTCTGTCCATAAAATATTAAAAAAAAATTTGGGTTTTGAGTAATTTTTTCTCTGACCCAGTTACAAAATCTTACTCGATGATCGAAGCCTGCATCGCTCAATTCTTGGTGTAACTGAATATGATAGGGATGTAAGCGATTCTTCTTTAAAATACGGCCTACTGATCTCTTACTTATACCAACTATTTCACTTATGTCCTTTTGGCTTCTGTGATGATCCTCTTCGATGGCGAGAAAAACCCTCAATTCACTATCTTCATTTGTAGAAGGTTTAACACGTTCATGTTTGGAGTAATTGGCACATGAAGTTGCAATAAATCTACTCACAACTTTCTGAAACGATCTTGCGTTTGGATGTCTTCTATCTGCATATCTTTCAGCATAAATTCTGCTGGCCAATAAACAGTTTCTTTCTGCAGCACCCAACACGAATATCAACTAACTCATTTTGTGTAAAATTCATTTTATAAAAATCTTGATTACTAACAATAACATTCGTAAATGGTTAACTACAGTTTTATTTATTTACGTCAAACATTCAATTTTTATAAGAAGCACACTAGATTTTAGAATTTTACTTGAAATTGAAGTAAATATTTGTCAAATTCTTGTTAACATGCAATGCTTCCAGTACAAAAATTGTAATTAGTCTTCTATCATAATATATTAGTTTCTGTTGCGTTTTTTAATGTATAATACAATTGTTTTATGATGTTCTTCTTTATCCACACGAGGCCATAGATTTAAAAATGTCTCAATAATCTTATACATTTTGAAAAATTGAAAATAATTCGGAAACGGCTATATTTAGGGATAGGGAGTTGTATGGCGAACTAATAAGGGTTAATATGTAGAAACCAAAAATGTAATAATATACAGGGTGTTTTATTTGAAAAGTAAACTTTTACTAGTTCGAATAATGGTTGATTGGCAAGTCAATTATAAGCACCCTGTATGCAATTATGCCATTTTCTGTACATTAAAAGGAAGTTCTATCTGTGTACTAATTTCCATATAAATTAGATAACTTTTATTTTTCAACAGTTAAGGAGGTACATTTTCAAAGCAAACTCTGTAATTTCAAAAACGGCTATATTTAAGGATAGGGAAATATATAGCAAATTGGTTAGGAACAATGTGTAGAATTCAAAAAAGTAATAATATACAGGGTGTTCTATTTAATTTTTTTTATAATAATTTGGTCCTCTTTAAATAAACAACTTGTATTCGCGTGAATAATTTTAAAATATGCACACAACTAAACTATAACTGCATTCCAAATTTTTAAGATATAGAAGAAGGCGCTCTTGTGGCCGAACCCTGTATATATATATATATATATATATATATATATATATATATATATATATATATACAGGGTTAGTCACGCTCAACGGGACGAAACCTAGCGGTAAAACGGTAAATGATATCAAAAAATCGTTTGACACAAGTATGTAGGTCTATTTGGTCTACAAATTAAAATTAGTGTGGAATATACAGAGTTACTCAAAAAAAAGTTACATATCAAAGTTATGTTTTTTTAAATGGATCACTCTGTATTTTATTACTTTTTTGAATCCTACTTTAAAAAATAATATGTATTTATTCAAGTAACCCTATATCTAAGTTTGATAGTTTTCGAGTTATTCAATTGTTTCTTAAAATGTAGAGTAATTGAAAAAAATTAATTACAACTTAACAGAATTTTTTTAATTAATTTACTATTAGATTTCGATTCTACACTTCTTGGACTGTATATCAGAATAATTACAATAGTAAAATAATATGCAGGGTGTTCCTAACTTCAACTTTGATTTTCTCCAAGTATTTGGTGCTATTACTTTGTTATTTTAAATGAAACACCCTGTATTTTATTCCTTCATGAGAAGGGAAATTTAATACTCTTTTAAACTGATATAGGGTTCTTTATCCCAATTTTCAATATTTTCCGAGATATTTCTATTATTTTACCCGTATGCATAAATATTGATGGTTTTATAGCAAATACTGACAAGATAGCCTTGGAATACAAAAGAAAATAAATTAAAAATTTATAATTTGAAAATTTACATATTAAAGAAGTATTTTTTAAATGAATCCCTGAACTTTGTTACATTTTTAATTGTCCTTAAAAACTAACGTATTTATTTAGGTCACCGTATACTCAAATTTCATACTTTACGAATTATTCAATTTTTCTAAAACTGTAGTGTAACAAAAAAGTTAATTACAACTTAATACAGACTTTTGAGTAATTCGCTCCTTGAACTTTCTAATAAAATAAGTAAAATTGTATGTTCCAAACTTTAACTTTGATGTGCATCAAGTTTTAGTGTTATTATTAAATGGAACACCCTGTATTTTATCCCTGCATGAAAACGAAAATTTAATATTATTTTCCCTATCCGAATTTTCTTTATTTCCAAATTATTTGCATTATTTTATCAGTATGCGTAAATGTTGAAGATTTTATGATAAACTCTAAGTAGGCTTTGAGAAAATTAACAAATAAAACATTTTCTTATGTCAGATAGTAAAAACTTATTTAGTGTTGATTTTACAATTTAACATAATTAATACAATGAAAGAATACCCAATTGAAGATCGAGTAAATATAATTTTATATTAGGTGAATGTTTTCAAAATTGCTTATTAGCATCACGTGTTTATGCTGAAAGATATCCTCAAAAAGACCATCCTCGTAAAGAAGTGTTTGAGAGACTTTTAAACCGATTTATTGAAACTGGCAGTGTTGAATATAAAACACGAGAAATAGCAAAGCCCGTAACGGAAAATGAAGATTTACAACTAGCAGTTTTGCAATCTGTAATTGAAAATCGCAATAACACTTCTACAATTATTTCTCGAGAACTCAATATAAGTCAATCCAGCGTAAGTAGAATAATAAGAAAACATTACTATCATCCGTATCATATACAAATGCATCAGCATTTGTATGGAGTGGATTTTCAACGTAGACTGGAATTTTGTCTATGGTTTCTCGACCATACGGCAGAAGATCAATATTTTTATGATAATTTGTTATTCACTGACGAAGCTACATTTCACAATAATGGACTGGTTAATAGGCATAATTTTCACTATTACGCCACTGAGAATCCTCATCAATTTAAAACAATAGATCGACAAAATCGTTGGTCCCTAAACGTATACGGGGGACTAATAGGAGAACATGTAGTAGGGCCATATTTTTTTAATGGCCATTTGAATGGAAGAGAATTTTTAAGATTTTTGAAAAACGAATTTTGGACTCTCCTAAAAGATATTCCTTTAGATGTGAGGCAAAAAATGTGGCTACAATTAGATGGTGCGCCAGCACATTTTTCAAGGAATGTGAGGGAATATTTAGACCGGACATTTGAAGATATGTGGGTAGGTCGAGGAAGTCCTAGCAATTGGCCTGCTAGGTCTCCCGACTTAACAACAATGGACTTTATTTTCTGGGGATACATCAAAACTCTTGTGTACCACATTGCTCCAACTACCTCTGAAAACATGAAAATACGCATTAGAGAAGCATTCGCGACAATCACACCCCAAATGCTAAATAATGTGAAACGCTCATTTGAAAAGAGGATAATGCTGTGTATTCAACAAAATGGACATCACATTGAACATTTATTATAAAATGAGTTTAGTAGAGTGATTTTTAATGTTGTAATTATATTAATTGTTATTCGTTTTATTGTTTAGTTTGTAAAATTATAATATTGTCAATTTATTTGTTTTATATTTCAAGGCCATCTTGCCAGTATTTACTATAAAACCATCAATATTTATGCATACTGGTAAAATAATGGAAATATCTCGGAAAATACTGAAAATTGGGATAGGGAATCCTATATTAGTTTGAAAGAGTATTAAATTTCCCTTCTCATAAAGAAATAAAATACAGGGTGTTCCATTTAAAATAACAAAGTAATAGCACCACATACTTGGAGAAAATCAAAGTTGAAGTTAGGAACACCCTGCATATTATTTTACTATTGTAATTATTCTGATAGACAGTCCAAGAAGTGTAGAATCGAAATCTAAAAGCAAATTAATTAAAAAATTTCTGTTAAGTTGTAATTAAATTTTTTCAATTACTCTACATTTTAAGAAACAATTGAATAACTCGAAAACTATCAAACTTAGATATAGGGTTATTTGAATAAATACATATTATTTTTTAAAGTAGGATTCAAAAAAGTAATAAAATACAGGGTGATCCATTTAAAAAAACATAACTTTGATATGTAACTTTTTTTTGAGTAACCCTGTATATTCCACACTAATTTTAATTTGTAGTCCAAATAGACCTACATACTTGTGTCAAACGATTTTTTGATATCATTTACCGTTTTACCGCTAGATTCCGTCCCGTTGAGCGTGACTAACCCTGTATATATATATATATATATATATATATATATATATATATATATATATATATATATATTGTGTCCCAAATAGAGTAGGGTAGTATGGGTATCTTTTTTATTATTAAAGATAAGAGATTTGGTTAAAGGGGCACTATTGTGCCATTTTTTGGGCCGAGTTCGATTCCGTTGAGAAGCATTTCAATTTCCGAACAGTTTCGAATTATTAAAAAAAAACAAAAATCGCCGAATTCTAAAAATTCAAATGTCTCCGTAATTATAAAAGATATGAAAAAAAGTTTCAGATTAAAGTTACTTATTTCGATGAGGCACATCTTTTCAACGATGTATAACAACCTATGTACGAATAAAAAATTATGGGAAATATTAATTGTTTTCATTTTAAATCAAGTATGATTAACAATAAAACAAAATTTATTACAATACGACTAACTGGCAAGTTGTATTAGCTTATTGATTGTGCATATAATTAGTATTGCTGTGTTGTATTAATAAGTGATAAATTTATAATAATTTTTTTTTCTTTAATTATTTCTAATGGCGATCTTTCCAACAAATGAACAATATGATATGTTTTGTACATAGATAAAGTGCTACAAAAATTCCCGTCTTGCTGCTCAAGAAAATCGAGCGTAGGCAACCGGACATGAAAATATTTGCAAGATTAGATTCAAATATGCAGCATTATGGATGTCTTAAAAAGCCCAATAGGAACATAAAGGTGGTTACTGAAGATGAGGAATTAACTTTACCTTGTGTGCAAGTAAATCCGAATATTTCGACTCAAGAAATTGAAGTTCAAGTTAATGTGTCTAAAGAGAATTTGAAGAAAAAGCACAATTTCCACGCATTTAAATTACACATTGCGCAGAGTTTGCGACCGAATGAAAATATCCGTAGAACAGCGCTTTGTAGATGGTTTTTAAATAAAATGGCAGAAAATGGTGATTTTATAAATCAAGTTTTATGGACTGACGAATCCTACTTCTCCAATTGTGGATTATTTAATCGCCATAATGAGCACCATTGGGCACAGGAAAATTCACACATAGTGGTTCCACGGCGAAACCGGGTTCGTTTCGACTTTAATGTTTTTTGTGGCATATTGGGAAGTCGTTTAGTTGGTCCTATAATTTTTGATCGAACCTTAACGGCGCAGCGTTACATGGAAATTCTGCAAACATATCTTGAAGATTTATTGGATGATCTACCTTTGGCACAAAATGTTCAAATATGGCATCAGCAGGATGGCGCTTCCGCACATAATGCTGGCAATGTTATCCGATATTTCAATGACCGTTTCTGTAATTGCCTCAAATATACCTAATCAGTGGCCAGCCAGATCCGCAGATTTAACGCCTCTGGACTTTTATTTATGGGGCAATATAAAAAGTAAAGTGTATGGTAGTAATTTCCATTACAATAATGCAGAAGAAATACGTGAAGGAGTGGTGGCGGCCTTTAACGGTGTGTAGAACCAGGACACCTTGGCCGCCATTTTGTTTTTTTTGTGACGTCACGCTTGGGACACCTTGGTCGACATTTTTTTTATGCCCATGTGGCGATCGTTTTTTTTCACGTGAGAATAAAAAGATTTAATGTGTTGTTAATTAGGATCCGTTTTTATCAAAGGAGATTGCATAATTATTACATTTTTTTAAATCCCAGCTACAGATTGTGACCTAATTTATTTACGCATTGGGGGGGTTGCCTTCTAATAAGGGACCGTAGTCTTGTAAGACGGGAATCTGTTCGTGGACTTCTTAATATGTGTTTATTATTATTAAACAGTTATACAACTTCATTTATATTAATTGGAAAGTAGAAATCAGTCGTCGACATTGTGTTAATACAAGTGTTAAAATGTTTGAAATCGACCCCCGGCCACAAGAATGTGTTTCGGCTTGTATGTATTTCTAAGCAGCTGCCGCGACACGCATGTACACCTTCTGCAATTATTGTGAATACGGATTCAGCAAAACAAACCAGGTCAGGATTAGACTGCTTTCTACATTGACGAGAATGGTAACGGGGAATATTTTGATTCCTTTGGACGACTCCCGCTAGGTTACCAATTACTTTCCCTTGAGAAGAATTCTGGATGGTTCCGCTACAACAAAACGACGCTGCAGGATTACCATTCGGATGTGTGTGAACTTTATATATACGATAATGTTCTTGTATTTTAGAATGAGAGATAATTTACCAATGGTTGACTTTGTAAATAGGTATAAATGATGAGATAATCAAATTACTGTATAATGCTTGTTTTTCAACCATTCTACTCTGATAAATAAAAGCGTGTTTAGTAGTTTAGTTGTTTTAATTAAGAGTTCCGTAACAAGAGAGAGAGGCGTGCATGATCAACTTCTGTTGCAGACAAATTTTCGGTGAAAAAATCTGCAATCACAAGTATATTCTACTCTGTTTTATCGTGCTTAGCTTTTAACATCAAGATAACCTTATTTTGTTGTATTTAAAATATTTACTAAAACCAACACGCGCATCGTGCGTTAACAATAATAGTTTGATGTATATCTAATTATAATGTCTAATTACTTGCTTACTTAATAGCCCCTCATTTATTTATTTTAAAGTAATTTGTGTGTGTGTGTGGGGGGGTGTGTGTGTGTGTGTGTGCGTGTGCGTGTGCGTGTGCGTGTGCGTGTGCGTGTACGTGTGCGTTGGCGTGCGCGGGCGCGGGCTACGGCGCGGGCAGTGGCGTGGGCGTGGGCGTGGGGGTGGACGTGGGGGTGGGTGGGTGGGTGCGTGCGTGCGTGTTTGTGAATAATTGAACATACAAATAAATCAGGCATAATTTTTTCGAATGTATAGGTGCTGACCGCTTAGATAGAGAATCTGCCTGTATACAGAAAAGCGCTATTGCATCGGGGTAGAAATGATTATTACTATTTCATCTAATATTTAATTTAAACCTTAATGTTATTTTGCAGCAGCAACTTTTTAAAATATTTGTAAACACATTAATTAACACAATGTCGACGACTGATTTCTACTTTCTAATTAATATAAATGAAGTTGTATAACTGTTTAATAATAATGAACACATGTTGAGAAGCCCGCGAACAGATTCCCGTCTTACAAGACTACGGCCCCTTATTAGAATGCAACCCCCCAACTCATAGGTAAATTAGGTCACAATTTGTAGATAGAATTAAAAAAATGTAATAATAATTATGCAATCTCCTTTGATAAGACGGATCCTAATTAATAATCGATTAAATCTTTTTATAATAAAAAAAATGGGGTCCAAGGTGTCCCAAGGGTGACGTCACAAAAATAACAAAATGGCGGCTAAGGTGTCCTGGTATTGTGAACAGTTACTAATAGTGTTGTAAAAGGGCACCGATTGTGTGAACAAGAAACCGGCCAGCACTTTGAACATTTATTGTAATGTATTATGGTTTTAGCATTTACTAATATCGCGGTGTATCGTTGCGTTTAATTTGTTTAATAAATAATTTTTACTTGTAAATTGTTAATCATGGCTACTTGATTTAAAATGAAAACAATTAATATTTCCCATAATTTTTTATTCGTACATAGGTTGTTATACATCGCTGAAAAGAGAAAAAAAACCCATTTAACCAAATCTCTATCTTTAATAATCAGAAAGATACCCATGCTATTCTACTCTATTTGGGACACCCTATATATATATATATATATATATATATATATATATATATACTACGTTTCGAATGAAATGCACCACTTAGAAATAATGATGCTGATTTTGAAATTTTGGCAAAATAATGTTTCAGTATCATATAGAAAACGATGGAAGTTTCAAGTTATGTACTTTGCTCCACTGTTAACATCAATTATCAACAATTCTTATTTATACTTTTTAAGAAATCTAGTCGCTTAGTGTCAATTTATTCTGAAAAAATGCCCCAGTAAGACGACCAAACTTTACCAAAGTTTCGGATTTTGACATGGGTAGAATTATCGGCATGAAAGAAGCAGGTTTGTCATTTCGAGAAATCAGCAGAAGGCTTAATCGAGACCACGCCACGGTGGTCCGCATTTGGTTTTCTTGTCTGAAGAAGGCATTCAACGACCTTGTCCCAATGGAACACCACCACGCAGCACCAATGGTCGTAAAGAACGACTTCTTAAGCGGATGGCCATCAGAGATCGGTTTCAGTCAACAAGGTCTGTTGCGGTGAACTGGGCAGGAGCTATTGGTCGTCACCTATCAATGTCAACAATCTACAGGAGAATTAAGTCTTTTGGCTTACATTCGTATCGTCCGTACTGACGACCCCAGTTAACTCAAGAATATAAGACTGCTAGATTGGCATGGTGTCAAGAGCGGCGGGACTGGGGCGTTCAATAGAATAACATCGTCTTCAGCGACGAATCGCGTTTTAATTTGTGGCGAAACGATGATCGTCAGAAGGTGCGGCGGTTTCGAAGAGAACGTCGAAATTTAGAGTTTGTTGAAAGACGACCCACAGGCTTAACACCTGAAGTTTGGGGTGCGTACGTGTTGGTGGAAGATCTCCTGTTGTGTTCATTCTAGGCACATTAACTGCTCAGCGTTACATTGATAATGTTTTGGAGCCAGTTGTAGTACCGTTAATGCAGACGTAGCCAAATGGTATTTTGCAACAAGATAATGCTAGACTGCATACCGTACATGTTACAAGAAGGTTTCTGGATCAAGTGCAGCTACCAGTATTACCGTGGCCTGCGCGATCGCCGGATCTTTCGCCTACTGAACATGTATGGGACATGATGGGTCGAAGACTAAGGCAACTACCAAGGCCCCCAAATAACTTGGATGAATTACGACACCATCTCCAGGTAGCCTGCGACCAAACGCCTCAGGAGGTTATAGACTATCTCATAGAAAGCATGCCTCGGAGAGTGAACGCCTGCATGCTGTGCGTGGCGATGCTAAACACTATTAACATTTTCTTGTTTGCTGTTAATATTTCGCCTTCAAAATTTCATCATCTTATACATGTTAATAAATCATCATTTTACCATACTTTCAAGATCATAGCATTATTATTTCTAAGTGGTGCATTTATATATATATATATATATATATATATATATATATATATATATATATATATATATATATTATATATTAATAATGTTTATCTTTGATTATTGAATACAATATAGTAAAATTGTCCCATGTTTGTTGCCTTTTAATTTTTGTGATATTTAATTTGATTAATTATAATTTTATTACAAGTTTTTGTTATGAACGAATAAGTTCAAAGGTAAATATGTAATTAAAAATTATTATTAATTTTATTAAATACATAAATAAAAAGTTTACCTCGAGTAGGATTTGAACCTACGACCTGTACTTTGCTAGAGTACCGCGCTAGCCAACTGCGCCATCAAGGTCCAAGCCCCAATCGATGTAAATTTTGTCTTTATGTATGTAGAACTGATGTGAATTCTAAATATAATGAGATTACAATCAAATTACTTATATTAATGGAATGTGATCCTGCAATATCGCAAGGATTCACACATACCAAAGCAACTTAACTGATATTAAATTATTACAAGTTTTTGCTATGAACGAATAAGTTCAAAGGTAAATATGTATACGTATGTTAACGATGTTATATCTAACTTCATTAGCAGCATCAAAAGGTATTAATTTAATAGAGTTTTCGATGTTGGAAATTATATCTTCAAAAGGTATTACTCTTGGTGTTATCGCAAAATTTCCTCCTTTAGAAAGCGCTTCAATAGGATAATCTGAAACAACATTATCAGAAAGGTTTATAACTGTTTTTTTATAAATAATAGATGGTCTATTATTTTGTTGTTTGTATAATTTATTAAATTTTTCTTTCTGACGTTGACGTTATGGAATCAATTTTATCCCAATCTTCTTTATTCAATATAGGTGAAATTTCTAAATGTAAATATAAAAGATTTTTATCGGTGTTATTCAATAAATAATAAATAAATAAATAATTTTAATAGACAAGAAGAAAATCTCCGTTTAAATAGGATTTGGCATCTTATAATTAAAAAAAAAGCATAATGATACGTCTTAATTTTGATTTTAATTTTAGCTTTTGTTATGTCTAGGTTTTTTGCTGTGTTTTTCCTAGACCTTGAAGTAAATGCTTTACCAATTATATGTTAAATTACCACAGCGCTATAATTTAACATAAGTAGTTGAAATTAAATTAAAATTAAAAATTACAAAAAACGTTTTACGTTGTGCTTTTCATTGTTAATAACACTTCCAATTATTGATAAAAATATCTCTTTGTTAGATTTAACTAGGTTATTTTATTTGATGTGATGTTTGGATTTGTGAATGCTTTTATCATTTTCAAATTGAAGTTTTTCACAACTTTACACTACATCATAACTCGATTAAATTTTGTTAAATGTGTTTTTTGCTGACAAATTCCATTGTTAGCTTTCGTCGTAGAGAGTGTTCTGGTTTGTCATCTTTAAGGCAGTTTAACAATATTTAATTTTTAATGACCTCTAGTAATTTTTACTAAAATTTGAAATTTAATTTTTAGAGTTGGCTTTTTACTTTTCTCAAACTGTTGTATTAATAGCAGGCTGATGTTTATGTTTTAATTTTTCAACTTTGACAAAATTGTTTACAACATCTTTAACAATTCTTACAAATATTACTACTGACGAAGATAACTGTAAGTGTTATCGAAACGTTCAGATTGTATAATTTAAATACACCATTAAAAACCCCAAAAAAGATAAGTATTTTATTAAAAGGAATTAAGATCAAATGCATTAGAAGATTGTTACATATTTTATTAAAACTTCAGCACGATGTGTTCTCATAACTTTATTATAACAAATGCCGTTATTTTTATTTAAATAAATTACCTCGGCTAGCATTCTCTGGGGATAGGGATCAATACAGCTCTTAGCTAGAATCATATAATCATAAGTAGAGCTTGAATTCATATACTCACGTTTAATTTTCCCTTGTCTTTAGCTGCACCATAATACCATGACGACGCAGGGACGTTCCGAAGAGAAAACTTTGGGGGGGCAGGATTGTCGTGATTTGGCCAACTTTTAGAAAAAATGACCAACTGATAAATAACAAAATACAAAAAAATGTGTACATTTATTAAATCGAAAACAATGTAAATCTATAAACATATCTTATTCAACGCACACTCTTATTCTTCGTTCCTTCATTGCAGCCCACGGATTGATGCTATCTTCCATTTTAATTTCGTCTACAATGTCCTTTTCAAAATGTAGAAGCATTAATGAATCCAGACGTTCGTTGGACATTCTCGAACGTAATGCGGTTTTCACATATTTCAGAGAACTGAAAGCCCTCTCATTTGTGCAAACCGAATATCCCGCTGTTGAAATAAACTGGATACACTTGAATGCGAGGGGTAACGATGCTTTTCTTTGTGCAGCTATTCTCATGAGCTTTTGAAAATCGTTCACTTCATCACCTTCACAGATTGCGAATAAAATTTCAAGCTCAGCATGGAGAGCATAGCAATCGGGTCTATTATTTGGGGGGAACGAGTCCACGAGTTTCTCAACCGTCTCTTCATTCAAATTACTTGGCGACAGTGGGAAAGTAATAATAGCTCTTATAGGTTGTAATGTAACCCCGATTGTTTTCAAATTCTTGTCGAGAAATTCCACGATCGTATCCAGCACGACGTAGAATTCTTTTCGATAGAACTCGGTAATATCCAGACGAGCCTCATTTTCTGGATTATCATCCAATCGCCTGGGTTTCAACCTCCTCCGATGTGTTCTATTGAAATCCTCATCAGGGTTCACATCCATGCTTTGGGCAAAAGATTTTGCGCTGCTTATCAAGTTATTGACTTCATTCTGTGAGTTTGATCTGATGGTTCGGAAAACTGTGATTACCGCTTCAATCTCCTTCATTGCGTCCAAGATATTCAAAGTATCACTCTCGAGAATTTTTGTCACCACTTTCAATTTCATGAATACTGTCTTTGAAAACATCAGGAACGATATGAAATCGAAATGCAGAATCCGTTTCAACAAACCAGATGCTTTCGCTTTACCTTTTTTATCTTCATCGCTCTCACAGAAGTCGGCTAGAACATCTGCAATTTTTTCGAACGCAATGTTCATAGCGGCGATTGTTAGTGCTGTTTGATCAATTGTGATGAACACATATTCTTACATCAGCTCTGGCTGTCCAGCGAGTTTTTGAGAGATTCTTGAGGGTCAGACAGTTCTCGAGCTCCTCTAGTTTGATTGATAATGAATTCGACCTTTTCACGCTCGAATGGAAAAATACGTAAATTTCTCCCAGTATGTTGGAAAACTCCTGTAGGAGACTGCTCTATAGCTGTATTCGTTCTATGTGCTTGACACGGGATGTACGGTATTTTACGGTGTAGGAGATCGGATACTTTCTGCTGCGCACCGTTGAAATCCCTAGACATGGCCGATGCGTAGGCATAAGACTGGAACGCTAATTTGTCAGTATCGATGCCATTCTTATTTAGTATGTCCAAGATATCTGCTGCAGTCCCGGCACCAGTTTTTGCAGTAGCTTCTGTGATACTCACAAACGCTCTCTTGCAACACCACAATCATCGACCGTTCTCACGACTACTGACAAAATTTCCTTATTGGAGACATTGGGTGTATGGTCCGCCATAACCGTGAAAAAGTTGCATTTTTCAATTTCCGTCAGAACTTTGGTTCTGACCGAATTCCCCAAAATATCGATGAACTCGTTCTGTGATTTGATGCCGAGATAAGTTGATTGATATTTTCTGGATTTCTTCTCATCGAGCCACTTCTTCAATAACGGGTTGTGTCGAGAAATTAAGTAGACAAACTGGTTGAAATTTGAGTTTTCGTAGTCATCTCCCCGGAATGCGATGCCTTGTCGTCCAAGCGTTCTTGAAATGTTAAAAAGAATATTGATGATTTCCGTATTAAATCGAAGCTGTCGGTTCCTCTTCCACTATTTGTAGCCGCATATTTTTGCTAAGCAGTGTATCCATATCTCCAGATTTGTGTAGGAAGTTGCTATAATCAGTGAGAGCACTTTTGTGGAACTTCGACGAAAAGTGTACACTGAGTTTTCCTTTTTTCTTCATTTTCCCCAACTCTTGACTCCATCCAATGTCCAACAATTTTCAGCTTTATCTCTGCCGGGTCCATCAGGAAATAGGCAGCATACGAAGTAAAATGCTGTATCCTTCGCCGTGCTGAACTCCAGATGATTGAACTGATTATACCATTGCGCATTAAATCTATGACCTGTGTGATCTTTAGGAAACACATGCAACATAGGTTGATGTGGTCTCAATTCAACTAGATACTTCCGCTGAGAATTGTACATAATTTTTCCTCGCAAACCCGGATCGTGAGAAACTATATCAGAAGACTCTGTTGCGAATGATGATGGAACTGGTTCAGATTGTCGTTCCACTTCTTCAATATGTAGTTGCAACTGTCCAATACTTCACTGCAACGATTTTTGATGTTGGAGACCAGGTTGAAAATTTCCAGTATCGAGATATAATTATCAACGGTATCAGTTTCATTTAGATGGCTTATCATTTTCTTTGTGGAGTCGAATGAATCACACAAATACATAGCACTGAGCCCAAGATTGTCGGTTCTTGTCACTTTCTTCATCCAGTTTGCTCGCCTGCTCGCTTGTTTCTGTCATCTCTTCTTGATCAGACTCAAGAATTACATTGAAGTCTAGAATTGAGTAAATTAGTATATGCTGAATTTCAATAGCAATAATATTTGCACCTGAGTTAGTTGCAAGTGTGTTTATCCCTGGCAAATTTGACGAGAGGTTTAATTGCTTTGTACTATCCGATAACTGTAACTATAACAACGTTTACAATATCATTTTTTCATTTATCATAAACACCTCTTATTTGCTTATATTTACCTTTCTCTGTAGATACATTTTCATGTGCAACTTCATAACTCATGTTTTCAACTTTTAATTGAGTATTGTTCTCAGTTTCAGAAAGATCGGTTCTTTTCCTCTTAGAGCAATGGTCTATCGCTACATCGCTTAGTTGGTCAACTGCATCTCCTGAGTTATCTTGAATATTTCCATTAAATTAATATAATTTCAAAATTTTTGTATAATTTATACAAAAATAATTGAGCGAATGAATATGTTCAGCTACAATCAGTAACCCACCAACCTTCAACGACAGTTGAATTTCCAGAACCAGAAGCGCGATGTTGTTGCACCAGGGATGCTTGCACGAAAGGATTTTTAGGAATTCCAAGCCGGTTCACCTTCACAACCCTGCCACCATGTTTTTTTGCTTCATGCATTGATTTATAGTCATTATTGAAAACAGCACTGCACTGAGTGCACTGTACTTTAAATCGCTTCCTCATATCGCTACTAACAGGCTACCCTCTACAACAATAATAGATTTATGACATAGGTAGGGCACAGCTTACGCATAATAGATATTTATGTATTAAGGGCATAATCAGAAGATTATGGCTGGAGGGAATGTTAAAAGCCCGACGCGAAGCGGAGGGCTTTTATATTCCTGAGAGCTATAATCTACAATTATGCCCGTGGTACATACAATGTTTTATTTTATTTTGCACCATGAAACTGGAACAAAATTTTAAAAAGATTCAGTATTTTCGGCTAGTTTTTAAATGCAAATGCAGTGAAATAAAGTCGACAGTAGGCTAATTTGTTGTTACTAAGATGCTGTGATATTGCTAAATTGTTGCTAAGGTACTGTTTGTTTGCAAATAGTTTGCATTCTAAAATGGAAGGTGAAAACGCAAAGACTAATTTGTTGTTACTAAGATACTGTGATATTGGTATTAATATTATTATTGTTAAATTAATAAAGGTTGTATAGTAAGGTTGTTGTTTCAATAATTCTTTCAACTTACGTGAAATATCATGTCATGGGCCTGCTGTCAATCATGCTGCTTAGCAACAATGACATTTCCGTGCTATGAAGACCACATTACGCCCGCATTTGGAGGCGTATAAAGAACATTATGGTGGCAAAATAAAATAAAAGTATACATAGTTATCCTACTTTGAGGTCGAGTTAAATACCATGAACCAAAACGAGATTAAAGGGCAAGCGCAACAGTTTCGCAATAACTATCGGTGTCTCTGATGTCTCTGTCGCTACGAGCTCTCAGTAAGCGGAGCACTCCCTTACCCTTGCACTCCCTTGCACAACTGATGGTGATGGCGTTCGTATAAGTGCGCATCTATGAATTGGGACTGGGAGGGGGAGCGACGGCAGGCCCATTCCCGCGTCCCGCTTCCCGCCCACATGCCTGCGGCCGACTGGCCGGCCAACTTTTCATCCGGAGTGCGCGCTGAGTCCAACTTTTCTACCAAAATATATTTTTGGGGGTCAGGCTGCCCCCCATAGGAACGTCCCTGTGACGATGAACCAATGTCCATATCAGCTGTGGTTTGAATTCCATACATTAATTTTCCATCGCCGGCAATCCACCAGCATAATAATTTCTAATATCCATATCAGAAATTAATTTTAATTCCAATATATGCTCCAACGAAGGAAGATCAACAGCACTAGCGATTATGTTAATTTTGCTGCTTAAATAAATTAGTACCACGGAGGAAGTTCTCAAGCCATGGGTATGTGGGTTAAATATTTTCGTTAAACACTTTTATTTTAATTATAATTTTGATAAATTTAATAATTTATGTTTTAGGTTGCTTTTTCGAATTTATATATATATATATATATATATATATATATATACAATAAGTAATGAGATTGATTTTTTAACCGCGCTTGTGGCAACACTGTGAACCTGAAACTTCGGTCGGTTAATCTCCCATCCCTCCTCTCATTTGCTCGCGACTTTCGTACGTTAGTTAGTTCTCCAGCTGTGTTGTCTTTTCGACAACGTGTTTGTAAGGCGTGTCACGAATATGGAACGACGTAATATTGAACAGCGGTACCCGATTAAATTTTGCGTTAAACTCGGCAATTTTGTTACCACCTGGGCAGACCGTCATCCAATATTTCTACCTGAAAGTACTCGATCGACTGCGAAAACGAGTCATTAGAGTCCGTCCAGAGATTGCCAAAACGTGGGTCTTTCATCATGACAATGCTTCATGCCATTGTGCCTTCTCGCAGTTTTTGATCTCTAAAAACATCGTAGTGTTGCCGCAAGCACCCTATTCGCCACATATGCCACCCTGTGACTTCTCCTTGTTCCCCCAAACAAAATTGGCCGTGAAAGGAACGAATTTTGAGCCCATAACTGACATCCAGGCCGCCGTGACGAGGGTACTCCGGGACATTCCAGTCGAAGCCTTCCAGAAATGTTACGAAAGCTGGAAGAAACGTTGGAACCAGTGTGTAGTTGTGGGAGGGGAGTACTTTGAAGAGGATCACATCAATGTACGTTTTTAAATATACGTATTTTATGGACTTAGTCTCATTACTTATTGATCAGACGAGTATATATATATATATATATATATATATATATATATATATATATATATATATATATATAACTAGTTTTCACATTATGCGAAAATAAAGTATACTCTTGGTTTGTTTAATGTCTGGCGCCTATTTTTTTTATAGTTACATTTTTTGGTTATTATGAGTTTTCTAGTCTCACTGTTATATTATGCTAATTTCTTTTAGATAGCGGTAAAGTTGCAATAGTATGATAAAAAAAATTTTTTAAAGCGCAGAAACTCCGTTTTTGAACGTTTTACCTCGTTTAGCTTAGGTTAGTTTAGTTTAGGTTAAGTTAGCTTTTGTTAATATCTTTGGGCAATTTTTTTATTGTTTTAGTTGATTAATATATATTTATTTTTTGTGTTTTTCTCTTTTGTGGGTTTACCGCCAAGACAGTGAATTTTCAGCTAATTTGTGATTATCCCCCCCAAGACAGTGACTTTTCAGTGTAATTAGGTTAGGTTTGGTCAGTTTCAACATATTATTTTTGACTTTTCAGTGAAATTTTTTTTCCCGCTAAGACTTTTCATTGTGATGTTTAGTTAGGTTACGTTATATTAGGTAAAGTCAGTTCTGCGGTAAAATTAGCGTTTTTCTGCAACCTTAAGGAACTTTTTTAGGTTTTTTTGGAGTTTTATGGAGTATCAGAACAAAAAAAAGCAGCGCAAGGTGAGTCTAGAAAGTTCAATTTTACCGTACTTGTAAAGAAATATTAATCTTTTATATGAATTGGTTACAAAATGTGAAAAAAATATTTCAGACAAGTTCATAACTTATGAAACGTCACTTTTTAAATTTCAACCGATAACAAATATTCACGATATTTGTGAGTTGCTGCAGGTCGTTGACACCTGACAGTTTTTTTAATGTACTTTTTTATTGTAAATGTTAAGTTTTATAGTCACAGTTTGGTACCTCCTCTAGTACTACTTTCATTAGATTCGCATTTGCAGGTTAAGTTTACGGTGTTAACAGTTTGATTTTCTACAAGTGTAATTTTTGGAGAATTCTGGAAAGGGAATAAATGTTTCCTTTAGATTTTATATTAAATTCCTTATTAATATTTCTTTTGTATATTTGAACTAATGAGCATTAATTGATCTTAAATGTTAGAAGCATTTCAACTTAATTTTCTCACAAATTAAATTTGTGATGTATATTCTATTCTATAACTCGTACGTCTCAGTTTAGGTAGGCACTAGACATGTTTGTATATCTATTTTTTAATGAATTTAGGGGGGGGTGACAATAATACAAAATTTATATCATATTAATGAAGTATCGAATCGCCTTCCATTTTGAATATGACCATACGTCAACTAAAAGAATTAGATACGAATTGTAATGTATGTTTGTAATTAAGTGATATTGCATGATTATAATTTATATAATTAGCAATTATGCGAAAACAGTTGGAATTAATTAAAAATAAAAACAAAGCATTTATGGTCCTTCAACGTTTCAGTTTTAATGAATCCTCTACTGCCCAATTTATTGTTTTTTGAAAAAATAAAATGAAAATGACTTGCCAATGTAAATGTGTTTTAGTTGGATAGGAAGCTATTTAGAAACATAACAATTTTTTTTGTGCGCTTTACATTTGGTGCAAACAGTTTTTATCAAACCAAAACATTCTGGGTATTTGCATCTACCCCTTATTTCCGTGTAGTTTGACCAGTGTCCTATTTGGTCCTTCCTGGTGTCTTGGGTTGGCATTGGAGTTACCGTTCCTTTTTTATTTATAGCTTCCAAAACTTGTTCTATACTAATTTGGCTTGGTCGATCCCGTTTCTTCGAATCCACTTGCGTAGTAGAGCAAGTAGAGTAAAAGCTAAGTTGGCTTTAAAGTTTACCAAATTCATAATCTTATTTTTTACGATACCACAAGATTCGCAATCACGTCTAAAAAGGAGACACGCGTTGACTACACAAAGATACACGGTATGGAAATAAATTTTTAGGTACCGTTTTCTACTTCGGATTGATGTTCTGTATAAAGCTATTAATGATTTCATGAGATCAACGTCGCCCATAAACTGATTATATAATAAAATTACGCTAGGACAAGGCACATCAATCCAATTGAATGTGCCCCTGTAAATGCGCTAAGGATATTCACCAGCTTATTGTCAAACCATTTTATACAAATAAGGTCAACTCCTTCTTAGGTTGTCCTTTGCACTTCAAAAGTTCCTCGGCCCATTTTAATCAGCTCTTTATCGATTGTAAAATTATTTTTCGAGTGCAACTTGCAAATGAAGATTATTGAACAAGTTATCGTAGTAATGCTTATAAAACATATTTTGCGGAATTATTGTTGCCAACTTCAACACGACATTACCACTTGCACCGACGTATGGATCTGGTTGATACACCAGGATTATACACCATGCCTTTTGAGTCACACGTAACAAAAGCTTAGAAGCCCCATTTTTTAGGTTTGGACTTTAGATACTGTTTAAAACTATGAAATGGACCGTCCGTTCATCTACGCACATTTTTTCAGCCATGAGTATTTGATTTCATTTTTGCACCACGCTGAAGTTCAAATTAGATTTTACTTGTTCTCATCTGTTGCTCGACATGGTTTCTGATACTCTGGTTATTTCAGATTCTCTCTGCTAATACATTCTGCTATTGGGCAACCCATAAATTGACATAAGACTTCTATGAATCGTTCTATATCGGTTATGGTTATGGAAATAGGCTTCTCTGGATTTTTGTTGAAAGCCTACTTATTCGATTCTTCCACTATAAGTTGTTCTAGATCCTTATCAATTATTTTTCTGAAATAAGCCAAATGTGCTAGAGGTTCTTCTGCCTCATTCGGCAAGGCACCTTTCCAAGGTCGCGTTACTCGACATTTCTCTACCTTATCTGCGTTCAAAACAACTTTTGTGGTTATGTCCATTTCACCAAAGCATGAAACTACCACTTTCGATTAATTTGCAACTACTATCTACGTGTACTTGTTTCCGGACAATCCAATTTCGTTGAGCAGTTAAATGCGCACTTGCGCCAGAGCCTACATACCTGTCTGATTTGTTAAACCCTCCACTTAAGAAACCACCATTAAACGCATTAGTTTCACTGCTTTTATTACTAGACGTACCTAAATTTTGGCATTTATTTCTGTAAAGTTCTGTTTTTTTACATTCGTTACATTCAATAACCTTCTTGGCAGCATTAGTTTAACTACTGCCAACTGAAGAAAAATTGAAGCGTTTTGATTTAGAGTTCTGCCAATTTTGCTTGAAAATACCCAACCAGATTTATCGAAGTTGACTTACATATCCAGTAATTTAGTTTTTATGGCATCTGACATAGTAATGCCAGAATGCTCTATGGCCATAATCATCGACATAAACTTCTCTGGTAAACCTGCTAATAGTAGGAAACCTATCCATTCTTAATCAACATTAAACCTTGTACCACGTAATTTCTGTGCAGTCTCGAATATTTGGTTTACATAGCCGGCCATTGAACCACAATTTTTGAGGTGGGTGCTATTAATGTTCGTAATGGACCTATTTTTCTTTGTAATCCAGATTCACCGAATAGGTAATGATTTTAATTTATTCCATAGCGCTTTAGTTGTCTTTGCATCATATGTATGAACAAAGACAGACGTGTCTATAGTTAAAACCAGGTTGGCTGTTCATTAATCGTCCTCGGCTGTTACTACATTCGTTACGCATTTCGATAACCCTTCGAGTACTAAAAAATTTTCTACTGCGAATGCCCATTCATTACCGTTTTCTCGTCCTTTCAATTTGGGAACATTTACTATATAATTTGCAGCCTTTCTGTGTTACTTAACACTCACTTATCACCAAGGAAAAAAATTGGGGCTCTGATCCCATAATCTATTAAAGAAGACGCTCGCATCACGGACTAAGTTCCGCGACGGTGGTTTTGATTGAACTAAAACTAGTGCAGGTCGTTGCCAGTTGTACATAAACTTAACCTACATATATTTTGGGCTCAACTAACAAAAAATAAGTTTCTAACAGATAGTTACAGTGTGTAATTTAGGCTAGGGCTGCGGATTGTTTTTATGTAATCGTGCCAAATTCCACAATTTGAAGATTAGTGATAAGTTTGAAAAAGCCGATTCAGCGGAAACAGTAAAATTACTTGAACTGAATCGTTGATTTGCTACTGTGCAATATAGTGTCAGTTGTAGCAACTTCTTTACCTCAATTCTCAAATATAAGGATTTTCAGAAACATGTGTATAAAAATTAATTTGCTAGATACATTGGGTACACTTACCATGAGAGTGTATGCGATTTGTTGATAGAGTTGTGACAGCTAACGAAACGTAAAAAAATAATTTTAGTGATGTCACACATTTTGAATAAGTTTGTCACTAGACGCAACTGGCGGATTTAGAAAATGAAGTCTTTTAAGAACTTCAAATACATTTAATGAAACGATTGCTGGGTGTGGTTTTTGGCAAATGGTATGGTGAAGAAACTTCAACCACTGTTATTGTAACGCGATATTTAATTGTATATGGTCTACTCTCGAGGATATGGACATCGAAGGTATACAGTTTCAGCAAGATGGAGCCAAATGTCACGCAGAAAGGCATTTTTTATGGCGATTAATAATGGTTGAAAAAATCTTGCAATTTTTTATTTTGCAATGATTTCATTTTTAAATACTTTTTTATATAAATTTTGAATAAACATTTAAATTCCATAGGGCATTACTCACATTTTCATTACTGTTACCTTTGAAAAAAACTTCCTACGGGTTCCACAAGCCTGGATTAAGTGATAAATTTATTAATCGATTAAGTTTTTACTTGTTTTAAATTCTCATTTTTGCAAATGTGATTATGCCGATTTGTTAGAAAGTAATGAAGTGTAAAAAGAAAGTTCTATTTCGTAGTATAAAGTTTAATCGCTATAATAGAAAAACCAGTCCACCATTACAGTGCCACGCAAATTACAAATTACTAATTTTACGCTCCAAAACCTTGTGAACCTTGGATTTGCTAAATAAAACTAATTAAAATAGCGCCTCTATGCGGTTTGTGATTTCTAGTAAATTTTTGTTGCGCCCAACCCTTCAGATTTTTTCGGCATAGAATAGGACGGTATTAATGAGAAATCATCTCTACAGAAAGGTGGGACATAATTACGGTATTTTTACTGTTTCAAGAGAAGATTTGTATCTACTTAGCTATACGTGACTTAAATGATTTGGATCGAGACTCATACTTAACAAAAAACTAAGTATACCAAGCAACAGACGTTTACGTCCTATGAAGAGTTCGAAAAATAGTACATTTAGTTTCCGTTATCATCTGATTTATATGAGGAAACGATTTCGTTGATAAAAAGAAATATGAATTATTGCTATTTTACCATCATCCTTTCTCATTTTCTCGTTGCACCCATCTTTAATCATATCATCCGTACATATTAAATGTTTCATGCTGAGAATTTATGTGTGGCTAAAACAGTTTTTCTAGTATTAGGATCGTGTTGGTAAGCATATAAATCCCTGTCTATAAATGTACATATTTCAGAATAATATAATCATGTATTGCTTTCAAACATGTAGCTCAAAAATTGTTACTAAATAACTATCTAGGAATTTATGTTGCAGAATTACTGTTAAAATACACTCTAGCATTAATGTTTGAACTAGCTTTACCCCCGATCATGATAAGACTCCATCAAAATATTTATACCAAGAAAAAACTATACCAAGCGAAGTAGAATGGCGAAATGTTCATTAATTATTGCTGAACATAGAAGTTGGAAAGATTCGTAGGCTAATATATAAGGAAAGTGAAATTATAAATCAATTTTAATTTAAATGTGACACTGTATATTTCGTTTGTTAATTATACATATATATGTATATTATAAATATCTAAATATGGTTGAGATTTAGATTTATGATTCCTTGCTGTAGATTAATTTATTTAAACAACCACTGACAGATGCTGTGCTGAAATCTGCAGTATTAAGTGGATGTGTGGAAGTAATTTACGAATAAAATGATGTAACTGAGTTTTATTAATTTACACTGGCTGTTTTATGAAGAAATTAATATATCGTTATTTTTAGATATTATTTCATTTTACACTAGATGCAGAAACTATTAATGGCATCTCATAGATCTAAAATGAGACCTTTAAATCTAGCTATTTCAAAACGTTTCTGTTAATTCGATAAAGTGAAGTGTGTATTGATTACAGAAAATTTGTATCAATTATATAGAATAGTATATTGTTCAACGATTGAGAAAGTTGATCATTTCCATGAAAATGAAATTTGCTACACGACCCGAAGGCGAGTGGAGCCGTTCATTCGAATGGAAATGACCCTTTCTCAAGAGTTGAACATTATACTTTTTCTAATCATATTAAAGAATTAAGTTATAAATAGAATATTTATTATTATATCTCCTTTAATTGTTAACATAAACATTAACTGTGCCATAATTAATTATAGTAAAAGGGGGCGATTTTACATCAATCTGAGTGTCAATGTTGTAAGTTTTTATTATTGGTTGTTTTTTCATTTTTCCGGGAAGTGCTGCTAGAAGAAGCTTGAACGGCGTTAATAATTTTGTTTGCCGAATCCATTTTGTTATTCATGGAATTGTGCATATAACCTTCGGCTACTGATGTGGACTTCCACCCACCATGTCTTTTCAAAGCAGTAATATTGGCACCTGCATCTACTAGTATTGTAGCCGATGACCTTCGAAAACTGTGACCAGTATACTTTTCTGCTTCCGGTAGTTTTAGGTAGCTGGCTATATCTCGCCCCATTTTAGATATCATGTTAATACCTATATTTTGATTAGTGCACTTGCCTTTTTGATAGTTTATAAAAAAATTATCGGTAGGTATATTTGGCGGACGTAGATTTTTATATTTTTGAACATCATAAAATTTTCCAGTTATGGCGAATTTCCGTGTAGTTTTCGATTTTATTATAGGAATCATCACCAACATAGTTTTGTTCACGTCAGTCATGTCATTTATTTTTATAGCATGTATTTCATTAGTTCTGCAAGCTCCCATAATACCCTGTATAAGAGCATTAATTATTAAAAATACATATTACAGCATATTATTAAGCAGTTGATAACCTACCTTTGTTGCGAGGTATATTTCATCTGGAGCTTTGCATAAGAACTCGCCAATTTCCTTAGTAGTGAAGGTTTTTGATTTTGTAGCCTGATAGCCCTCGGATTTTCTTTTTAGGAATGCCCGCAGCTTGGGATAGGTTTCAATATTAAGATTGTTGTGAATGCTAAGAGTGGATCTTAGCATGGAATACAGAGACCATAATGAGGAGGGTTTGTATTTATCTGTTATCTCGGAGAAATACGCTAATAGAATATTTTCGGAGAATGAATTCCTATCCTTTGTATTGCACCAATCCATGAAAGTTTTGTAACTTAATTTGTACTTTTTTCTCGACTTTTGCGGTAATAGGTTAAGTGTCGTAACTTTAGCAGCCTCTTGCACATCTGGCGGTGTACAATTTTCTATATCATCCGTAATTTCCATTTATCTTGATATTATTTTGCTGTAAATTAAAAAAAAAACGCAATTCGATTACAACTGTCAGTGTCAATTTATTAATTTTTGAAAAAAACAACGAACCATCGACGTCGTATAATCGTCGTAGTCATGATAAATACATGCTATTCCTGTGGAGAAAATTAAAAATCTCATCGTCTCATTGGTCATGACCCGTGGAGAAAAAATTGTCTCCACAGTTCAGGAGTAATCAACTTTCTCAATTAGAAACGTAAAAGAAATGTGCACATTCTTTAATATGATTAGAAAAATACATTTTTCCCGCGCTTAATGTCCTTGATACACTGATTAATATGATAATTCTGAAAAATTTGTCAATATTGTAATTTATTGGGATACTATTTTATGTTATTGGGCACAATAACAGGGAATTATTGTAATCGGTCAAAAAATTAGAATTTGAACTGAAACCGGGAATATCGTTTTGAGGTCGCCTGACTACAATTTCAAAAATTTTGGGTGTGTACGTGCGTGGGTGTGTGTAGGCGCGCGTGTGTCCGCGTGTGCGTGCGTGAGTGCGTGTGTGTTTACTTGTGCGCCTGTGATGAATCTTTCGGACACGATATCCCAAAAACTTAAAAAGCGATTGCATTCAAATTACACATAAATATCTACGATCTAAATGTCCAATCCTCAGTGATTTTTGGTAATGCTGGAGCTACGGTAAGAAGTAAAAAAAAATTTGACATAAAAGTTTGGGTCTAAATGTCTAATCTTTAGTAGTGCTTTCGAGCTACGAGGTAAGGAGTAAGAGATGTGAATGTAATTTTTCTTTCAGCGGAGTAACTCAAAGACTTGTATAGCGCATGCATTCAAGTTTGATACACATATTTAAGACCTAAATTTCCAGACCCCATTAATATTTGCTGACGATCAGTGTACGGATTACAGATCAATACAAATGTCAAGGAAATTACGTTAAACTTCTAGGTGTATCATAAATGGGGTTTTAGTGATCAGGAGTGTAGTAATACTCAAAACCTTCTCCACAATGTTTAATTAGGAATATTTAACAAATGGTTACTATTTTCGACATAGTTGTCATCTTCAGAGCTTGAAAAATAATTTTAAAAACTTAATAAAAGGAAAATACAGGAAAAACGGTGTGTCGTAAAACGCTTAAAAATCGAAAAGTTAAGCAAAATCGAAATACTTGTTGACGTACGTATTTAGATAAAACATTTAAACAACTTTTTACCAGCTACCAACTATTAAGTTTGTTATGTTAATTATTCTTAATTTTTCAATATAATTCTAACATAAACGAGTGTTTGTTTTCTCACAAGGTACTGGATATAATTTTTCAAACCATAACCTAATAGTTTCTTAAGATGTTAACCCACCTTTTGTAATTTTCGTTTTTTAAAATTTGTATGTCCCTTATAGATCCACATATGGAACTTGTGGTTTACGATCAAGGCAACCATTTTGATTCATCCACAAAATGTGCTTGTATTTTTGTTAACTTCGCCTATTGGGGCAGTTTACTTACATAAGTTACTTATTATACATTACCTGTCCCAAGCCAGGATAAAACAGGAGAAGGGGGGTGCCAATCTCCTTCAAAACCTGGGTTCAACTGGCACCGGTTGATAGTACCAGGTAAGGGCCCCTGCCTAGGGTTACAGATGAAAACCGGCCAACGGTCCAAAGGTCTAACGAATGAAGCGGAAGAGCCAAAACAGGGGAGACTGAACCTCTTTACCTGGTCCTCCAAGTTGGGGGTTAGAATGGCAGGCCAGCAACCTATTCCATGTGAAAGTTCTTTTCGAACAAAATGGGTAAAAATCTCAGTACTAAGCCTCGGAAACAGGATGGACAGAATGAAAAACGGATACGGCAAGGAAAAAGGAAAATCAATATTGGATGTTGGAACATTCAAGAAATAAGTAGATAATAATGCCAGTCGCATGGTAGGCACTGGTTGAAAAGAAAAGAACTCAGTCTCATAAAAATTGCTACTGGTGGAATGAAGACCTAGAAACCCAAGTAGAAGAAAAGAAAAAGGCGTACCATAAATGGCTAGCTACAAAGAGGCCAGAAGACCGAAAACAATACGTTAGATGTACGTATGCCGTAAAAAAGCAACATTTAAAGAACAAAATGCAAGTTGGGAAAAGAAATGTGGAGAAATAAACATTATAATGGGAAGTTCGAAATCAAGTGTATGAAAGTACTAGGAACAAATAAATTTGAGAAGATAAAAATAGACCCTATATAGGAATAGTAACGTGGAAAGAATATTACCAGCAATTACAAACAGAAGACCGAGATGAATATATAACATTAGAAGAACGAGGGAGCGACAAGAAGAAATATAGGTCCCAGAGATTACAGTGGAGGAAATTAAGAAAGAACTAATGCAAATGAAAAATAGTAAATGTCCAGGCAGGAGCTGCTTAAACACGCACCAACTGTAGCCTTAGAAGTACTACAGGTCATTTTCCACAAATGCATTCAAGGCGATGAAGAACCTACAGAGTGGAATGTAGGAATTATAAGTTCAATTTATAAGAGGAGATAATAGGAGATAATGTGGAAATTATAGAGAAATATACGCAACACCCTCGGTAGGAAGGATGTATGGGAGAACATTAAAAAAGGGAATAGAAAAGGAGTGTACGGAAATCGAAGAGTAAAACGGATTTCGTTCTGAACGTTCATGTATGGACAGTATATTCTGATTAAAACAGTTAATGGGGAACTACCCATTATATTTATAGATCTACATAAAACATATGACTTCGTACCTCAAAAAAAGATATGGAGAGAGCAAATATAAACCAAGTATATATAAACGCAGTTAAAAGAATGTGTAGAAATAATCAAAACATAGTTAAATAGACGGATATCTATCTCAACCATTCAGAACAAATAAAGAGTTAAATCAGGGATGCTGCTTGTCTCTCACGCTCTTTAAAATTTACATACAACATTCTGTGCAGTAATGGTCAAGAAAATATAGAAGAATGAGGCTGGATCTAGGGGAGCAACATTTACATACACTGGTATTTACGGATAACCAGATCGTGCCTGCGGAAGTTGAAGACGAATCTGAAAAAAACGCAATGTATGGTCTTAGAAGGACAAGGAAGAGACATCCACACAGATTACGGTATTATACACCACACAAACGAATATAATTACCTAGGAGTATAACAGGAATATAACAGAGGATGGAAGAGATGATAACGATATATTAAACAAAATAGCAAGAGGTAGGAGGATAATTAAAATGCTACATCCAATTTTATAGAATAAAACAGTAACAAACAAAACAAAATGTTAATATATAAGACGATTTTTGAAAGTTGTGTAACATATGGTGCAAAAACATGGGTAACAAACAAAACCTAAAACGAAGGATATAGTCATTAGAAATGGGTTATTGGAGGAAAAGTGAAGTACAGGCGTAACCAGGCTACAACGGAAGAGAAATGTAGATATTAGAGAAAGAATGGGAATACAAGAAACACTAATAGATACAATACAAGCAGAACAACTTTTATGGTACGGGCATCTGAGAAGAATGACGGAAGAAAGGTTACCCTTAGAAGCATGGAAATGGAGGCCTAGAAAAAGAACAAAAAGAGGAAGATCGAGAAATAAAGGGAACACTCCAATGGAAGAATAAAGGTTGCTAGAAAAAGATTGGAGAAATAGACAAACATGGAGGAAGGGAAGGGTGTCTAGAATCTACCCACGTTCTGTGACTATCTTTGTTGTTATAAGAGATACAGAGTCGGTTAAATTAGCAAAGTTTGGCAGAATTACAGGATAATTCCAATACCGATAAGAAAATTCAACGTTGCTGCCAACTTTCTAAGATATCTGAAAATAACTAAAAAATCGTCCAAATCTTCAATCGGTTATATCTTTTTTAATATTCAAAATACGAAAAAGTTATGAGAGTGACTTTTGATAGCCTATTTTTACACAAAATGGGAAAATGTTAATAAAACATTTTTTTAGTAATTATTTTTCGAGCTACAACCCAAACATACATTTTTTTAAATGGCAACTATAGGTGGTTATGGACCCATTCGATGGCTTATTTTTTTTTTATTTCAACAATGTATAGCTTTGTACGTTTAATATTATTAGTTAACTCACAATTTTCAAAAAAAAAGGTTAGTATTTACTAAACAAATGCAATGTTTGCCGTGGTGTGCGGTGACAATTAAAAACAAAACTCTTCTTTGATTGACTATCAAATAGTAGATATTGAATTATTTGTTGTAACCAGTTGTAGTTCGTACTTAAATAGTGAATATTAATTTATTAATGGGTTATTCTTCTCAGGAAAGAAATGATATGCTTTTTTGCTATTACGTGTCTAACAGAGATGCTAATGCTGCTTCGGAATTATATCTTCAAACTTATATGGAAAGAAGACAACCCGATGTGAGATTATTTGCCAAACTCGAATCGAATTTAAAAAAATATGAGGCTTTTACTAAACCTTAAAATTTTAAAATTAAGGTTAAGACAGAAACAGAAGAACATGTTTTAGCTTACGTCGAATTTAAACCTACTACATCTCTTCGTGAAATTGCGAACGAGTGTAACACTTCCAAAGATGAAGCCCACGTTATTTTAAAACAAAATAATTTTAAGCCATATCATTTTCATATAGGAAATACATTGTATGTTGAAGATTATCAGAAAAGATTATGTTTTGCTACATGGTTGATTAATGAAAGTCGAGAAAAACAATCAATTCTCGAAAACCATTCTTTTTACCGATGAAGCAAAATTAACAAACAACGGCATCTAGAAAAAATCATATCCAATGGTCCTAAGAAAATCCTCATATTACTTTTGAGAGGAGATATCAATATGCTTTTTCAGTAAACGTTTGGTGCGGTATTATTGGTACCAAAATCGTTGGGCCGTTTTTTTATGAATACAATTTAAATTCCGAAAGATATCTAACTTTTTTACGAAATGAATTTGAAGAAATTTTGGTCGACCTTCCGTTGAAAGTAATTCGAAATCTGAATTATTTTCAACACGACAGGGCACCAGCACGCAATGGACTTTTTCTTGTGGGGCGCAATTAAAGACAAAGTGTACCGAGTAAAAACTGCTAATCTAGACGATTTAAAAAATAAAATTCGTGTTGCTATACAACAAATTAGAAACCAAAGTTTGTTAAAAGTTCAAAACGAAATTTTAAAACGATGTCACATGTGTATTTAAAATAATGGAGGGCATTTTGAAGCATTTCTATGATTGTGTTATCTGTTTATATTTTTTGCTGTTACTCTTCGTTGTAAGTTAAATTTATTTAGAACATTTTATTTGGATAATGTAGTACATTATTTCTTGTTGTTTCCACATATTTAGTGGTAGAATATGAGCTTGTTTTGTTATTTAAATGTTCACGGCACACTTTAATTTGTTTAATAAATATTATAATTACCTTTTTTTTTAAAATTGTGAGTTAACTAATAATATTAAACATACAAAGTTCATTTTTGAAATCAGAATAAAATAATCCATCGGATGAGTCCATCGCCCCCTATAGTTGCCATTAAAAAAAAGTATGTTTGGGTTGTAGCTCGAAAAATAATGACTAAAAAAATTTTTTATTTGCATTTTCCCATTTTGCGTAAAAATAGCTATCAAAAGTCTCTCTTGTAACGTTTTCGTATTTTGAATATTAAAAAAAAAAAGATATAACCGATTGAAAATTTGGACGATTTTTTAGTTATTTTCAGATATCTTAGAAAGTTGGCAACAATGTTGAATTTTCTTATCGGTATTTGAATTATGTAATTCTGCTCAACTTCGCTAATTTAACCGACTCTGTATCTCTTATAATAACAAAGATAGCCATAGAACGTGGGTACATTCTAGACACCCGGTATATATATATATATGTACATGTATATACTATATATATATATATATATATATATATATATATATATATATATATATATTATATATAAGCGAGTTTTCTACAGATCTTATGTCCGTTTCTCCCATCCTTTCTTCCATGTTGGTCTATTTCTCCAATCTTTTTCAAGCAACACTTTTTCTTCCATTGCAGTGTTCTCTTTATTTCTAACTAGTAACCATTTGTTAAATATTCTTACTGATACATTGTGGGGAAAGTTTTGAGTATTACTATTCTCCTTAACATTTTCTGTGTTTTACTTTTCCTTTACTCGTTTTTTTATTGAATCTAATCAAATACTTGAAGGAGAGAAAGTTTTTCGAGTCGGTTGACTTAAATCTCTATTTTTAGACAAATAGTTTCTAAAGCTTGCATACGATAAGAATTATTCTGTAGCCAACAGTAGTAATGTAAATATAATTAGATGATACAAAACTATTAGTAATTAACAATTATCCAGATGAATAACAAAATCAACAATTGCAAAGATTATTTGGTAAATAGTTTCGAATTAACGGTGTAGAGGACGGACCTTTGAATGACAATACGTCTAAAGTACTTGGTGATGGAAAACCGAAATTTGCGACAATATTGAAGTCACAGTATAGCTTACGGATTGTTTCTAACCTTATTTTCATAAGGGAAGGGTGTCATGTACTAGCATTAAGTTCCATATAGAAACACTGTAGTTGGCTACTAGGGATTTTCAGTATTTTAGCATAAAACAGTATTAATAACATATATATGTTTACATCATGTAAGTAAATCGATTTTTACTGTGAATATTACTATTTAATTATAATATTGAAGGAACATAAAAGTAATGTTCCTTTGCTACAGTCCGTTTTTACTTTCTTGCTAAACAAGAAAATATTACGGTCGAAAATAAATCGAAAAGAATAAGTTGCGTTATTTTGATGTTTTCCGACTCCTTGAACTCAAAAAAATGTTTAGAAAAATTTTCAAAATGTCTGCCTGTGTGTGTGTGTGTGTGTGTGTGTGTGTGTGTGTGTGTGTGTGTGTGAGTGTGTGAGTGTGTGAGTGTGTGAGTGTGTGAGTGTGTGAGTGTGTGAGTGTGTGTGAGTGTGTGAGTGTGGGTGAGTGTGTGAGTGTGTGAGGTGTGTGTGTGTGGTAGTGTGGTGGAGTGTGTGAGTGTGTGAGGTGTGAGGTGTGAGGTGTGGAGTGTGTGAGTGTGGTGTGGTGTGTGGTGTGTGGTGGAGTGTGTGAGTGTGTGAGTGTGTGAGTGTGTGGAGGTGTGGTGTGAGTGTGTGAGTGTGTGAGGTGTGAGTGGTGTGGTGTGTGAGGTGTGTGAGTGTGTGAGTGTGGTGTGTGAGTGTGTGAGTGTGAGGTGTGGTGTGGAGTGTGTGAGTGGTGAGTGTGTGTGGTGTGGTGAGTGTGTGTGAGTGTGTGGTGTAGTGGTGTGTGGGTGTGTGGGTGTGGTGTGTGAGTGTGGAGGTGTGGGTGAGTGTGTGAGTGTGAGTGGTGGGTGTGTGTAGTGTGTGAGTGTGGTGGGGTGTGTGAGTGTGTGAGTGTGTGAGTGTGTGAGTGTGTGAGTGTGTGAGTGTGTGGTGTGTGTGAGGTGTGGTGTGGGTGTGTGGTGGTGAGTGTGTGAGTGTGGTGGTGTGAGTGGTGTGTGAGTGGTGAGTGTGAGTGTGTGAGTGTGTGTGTGAGTGTGTGAGTGTGTGAGTGTGTGAGTGTGTGAGTGTGAGTGTGAGTGTGTGAGTGTGTGAGTGTGTGAGTGTGTGAGTGTGAGTGTGTGAGTGTGTGAGTGTGTGAGTGTGTGAGTGTGTGAGTGTGGGTGTGTGAGTGTGTGAGTGTGTGAGTGTGAGTGTGTGAGTGTGAGTGGTGAGTGTGTGAGTGTGTGAGTGTGTGAGTGTGTGAGTGTGTGGTGAGTGGTGAGTGGTGAGTGGTGAGTGGTGAGTGTGTGAGTGTGGTGTGTGAGTGTGGGTGTGGAGTGTGATGGTGTGTGAGTGTGTGAGTGTGTGAGTGTGTGAGTGTGTGAGTGGGGGGGGGGGGGGGGGTGAGTGTGAGTGTGTGAGTGTGTGAGTGTGTGAGTGTGTGTGGTGGTGTGAGTGTGTGAGTGTGTGAGTGTGTGGTGTGGAGTGTGTGGTGTGTGAGTGTGGTGTGTGAGTGTGTGAGTGTGTGAGTGTGTGAGTGTGTGGTGGTGTGAGTGTGAGTGTGTGAGGTGTGAGTGTGTGGTGTGGTGTGAGTGTGTGAGTGTGTGAGTGTGTGTGTGAGTGTGTGGGTGTGTGAGTGTGTGGTGTGGTGGTGAGTGTGTGAGTGTGTGAGTGGTGAGTGGTGTGTGAGTGTGTGAGTGTGTGGTGTGTGAGTGTGTGGTGTGTGAGTGTGTGGGTGTGTGAGTGTGTGTGGTGTGTGAGTGTGTGGTGTGTGAGTGTGTGAGTGTGTGAGTGTGTGAGTGTGTGAGTGTGTGGAGTGTGTGAGTGTGTGAGTGTGTGAGGGTGGTGGTGTGTGAGTGTGAGTGTGTGGTGTGGGTGTGAGTGTGAGTGGTGAGTGTGTGAGTGTGTGGGTGTGGTGTGAGTGTGTGAGGTGTGAGTGTGTGAGTGTGTGGTGTGTGAGTTGTGAGTGTGTGAGTGTGGGTGTGTGAGTGTGTGAGTGTGTAGGTGTGAGTGTGTGAGTGTGTGGTGTGTGAGTGTGTGAGTGTGGTGTGTGGTGGTGAGTGTGTGAGTGTGTGAGTGTGTGTGTGAGTGTGTGAGTGTGTGAGTGTGTGAGTGTGTGGTGAGTGTGTGAGTGTGTGAGTGTGTGAGTGTGTGAGGTGTGAGTGTGTGAGTGTGTGAGTGTGTGAGTGTGTGAGTGTGAGTGTGAGTGTGTGAGTGTGTGAGTGTGTGAGTGTGTGAGTGTGTGAGTGTGTGAGTGTGTGAGTGTGAGTGTGTGAGTGTGTGAGTGTGTGAGTGTGTGAGTGTGTGAGGTGTGTGTGAGTGTGTGAGTGTGTGATGTGTGGTGTGTGGTGTGTGAGTGTGTGGTGTGTGGGTGTGAGTGTGTGAGTGTGTGAGTGGTGAGTGTGTGAGTGTGTGGTGTGTGTGAGTGTGAGTGTGTGATGTGTGAGGTGTGGTGTGAGTGTGTTAGTGTGTGAGTGTGTGAGTGTGTGAGTGTGTGAGTGTGTGAGTGTGTGTGTGGAGTGTGTGAGTGTGTGAGTGTGTGAGTGTGTGAGTGTGTGGTGTGAGTGTGTGAGGTGTGAGTGTGTGAGTGTGTGAGTGTGTGAGGTGTGTGTGAGTGTGTGAGTGTGTGGGGTGTGTGAGTGTGTGAGTGGTGAGTGTGTGAGTGTGTGGAGTGTGTGAGTGTGTGGTGTGAGTGTGTGAGTGTGTGAGTGTGTGAGTGTGTGAGTGTGAGTGTGTGAGTGTGTGAGTGTGAGTGTGTGAGTGTGTGAGTGTGTGAGTGTGAGTGTGTGAGTGTGTGAGTGTGTGAGTGTGTGTGTGAGTGTGTGAGTGTGGAGGTGTGAGTGTGTGAGTGTGGTGGAGTGTGGTGTGATGTGAGTGTGAGTGTGTGAGTGTGTGAGTGTGTGAGTGTGTGAGTGGTGGTGTGTGAGTGGTGAGTGTGAGTGGTGGAGTGTGTGAGTGTGTGAGTGTGTGAGTGTGTGAGTGTGTGAGTGTGTGAGTGTGAGTGTGTGTGTGTGTGTGAGTGTGTGAGTGTGTGAGTGTGAGTGTGTGAGTGTGAGTGTGTGTGTGTGAGTGTGTGAGTGTGAGTGTGGTGTGTGAGTGTGTGAGTGTGGTGTGAGTGTGTGAGGTGTGGTGTGAGTGTGTGAGTGTGTGAGGTGTGTGAGTGTGTGAGTGTGAGTGTGTGAGTGTGTGAGTGTGTGAGGTGTGAGTGTTTGAGTGTGTGAGTGTGTGAGTGTGTGAGTGTGTGAGTGTGTGGTGTGAGTGTGTGAGTGTGTGAGTGTGTGAGTGTGTGAGTGTGTGAGTGTGTGAGTGTGTGGTGTGTGTGTGAGTGTGTGAGTGTGTGAGTGGTGAGTGGTGAGTGTGAGTGTGTGAGTGTGTGAGTGTGTGAGGTGTGTGAGTGTGTGAGTGTGTGGGTGATGTGTGTGTGAGTGTGTGAGTGTGTGAGTGAGTGTGAGTGTGTGGAGTGTGTGAGTGTGAGGTGTGAGTGTGAGTGTGTGAGTGTGGTGTGAGTGTGTGAGTGTGTGAGTGTGTGGTGTGATGGTGTGTGAGTGTGTGAGTGTGTGAGTGTGTGAGTGTGTGAGTGTGTGTGAGTGTGTGAGGTGTGAGTGTGTGAGTGTGTGAGTGTGTGAGTGTGGAGTGTGTGAGTGTGGTGAGTGTGGTGTGTAGTGTGTGAGTGTGGAGTGTGTGAGTGTGTGTAGTGTGTGAGTGTGTGAGTGTGAGTGGTGGTGTGTGAGTGTGTGTGTGTGAGTGTGTGAGTGTGTGAGTGTGTGAGTGTGTGAGTGTGTGAGTGTGTGAGTGTGTGAGTGTGTGATTGTGTGAGTGTGTGAGTGTGTGAGTGTGTGAGTGTGTGAGTGTGTGAGTGTGAGTGTGTGGGTGTGCGTACGTACGTGCGTGCGTGCGTGAGTGCGTGCGTGTGTATGTTCCTATCCACGATAACTCCAGAGCGAAAATACTTACGTACTTAAAGTTGTGTATTTAACCTTGTTTTCATTTGGCTTAGAGCTGATTAGATTTTGGGAAAATTTCCATCGGTGGAGAGGGGGTTGGGTTATTAGGGACATTTTTGTTTTTGTTAAACCTTTCTAAAACAGCTGAATATTTCAAAGATATAAAAATACCCCATATAGTTTTTAGTCGTGTAATGCAATAGCATTTACCTAATTTTTAAATGTAATAAACATCGTAGAATCACTTATACATAGTACTAATATTACTGATAGTTTTCCAATAATTCTTAGCTTAAGTATAAATGCACTTAAAACCATACAATTAAATCGACAATTTTAATAGTTATGTATGTTTCAACGGCATAAAAAATGCGTTTATGGATCGCAATGTATGAGTAAGAGCCGAGCGTTCAGTCGAGGGCTATTAACACTTAAGGTCCATAAACGCTGATTGTGTCCGAAATACATACAAAATTTTATCCAAAAACGTTATCAATTTATTAATAAGTGTTGCGTTAAGTTTTTTTTATTATCAAATATCGGCCTGAATGAGAATCTACCAAATAATTTGTATTCGTTATAGAGAAAATAATTATTCTTATTGTGACTAGTAAGATGCGAAAATAATAATTTGTATACATACGTTCGAGTTACCATAGAAACTAAGTCAATAAGACTAGAATAATAGGTGATCGCCATCTCTAGCTACTGTCAACTTCGCATGTTTTAATCTCCATAGTGTATTTTGGAGAAGTGTCTTTTGTATAATGCAAAGTAGTAACGATGAAATGTTTCCGGAAATTTCTAAAATAGTAGAAGATGCAAAACTAAGCTCACTCCCGGCAAAATCAAAGAAAATGTACGACAAGGTCTACGATGAATTTGATAGCATACTGTTCAAGACGGTAACTATACAAAAATGTATTTATTGCATATTTTCTGGAAAAATAAAAAATTTTAATCCAAGAAGAAACATAATCATTTTTAGTGGAAGCTCCTGGACCAGGAGGTTTGCTGAAAAAATACCAGGATGCGCTAGCATCCGAGTATTTTTTCAACGCCCCCTAGTCAAATAAAAACACTTTCATGTAGTATATTTTTTCTGAAATCGTTTTGAAAATTGTTAAAAATTGTTAAAATTATTTACAAAAATAGAGTTGAATTAATCAGAGAGATGTGACAATAGTATAACAAATAAAAGCGTGTTGTCTTGACGACAAGTAAATAAACAAAAAATTAGTGAAAGAATTTTTGCGGTTTGGTGTTTTCTCTCCTTTCTGCGAATTTTCAATAAATAACGATGTCCCTAAGTGATTTTGATTGTCAAATGGATGTTGAAATGAATATAACGGAAGCTGCAACGGCTGTGGAGGAGTTACTTTCAAACAAATCAAGAAAGAGGTATGAGAAAGGATATGAAACGATTAAAAAGTGGTGCAGCATATAAAAAATTAAACAAGTTACTGAAGACGTTCTTCTGGTAGACATTTCGGAAGGCAGTCAGAGATACAATGTAACAACCTTTTTTTGTGGTTGTATTAAAAAGTACATTAATTTAAGAATCGTTCATCTATTTGGCATAATATTAGAAAAGTTTTTAATTATTAATATGCAGAATTGAGAATGGCAATTTAATTAGCATTTCATAGAACATATATTTTGGGTGTAATATTACATAAATAGTTTTAGTTCCCTTTCTTAAAAAAAATTGGATTTATATTATTGTATTCGCGCAAGCGTGAAGATTAAATACACTTCAGTTATACTGAAAGCTTTTTTTTAATTCACTTAATGCTGAATGTTAACAGCAATAAGTATGATTTTTACTTAATTTTTTTATATTTTGGTGCCATCAGAATTTTGGTGGCATCCCTTTTTCACCTTTTCACCTTTTACTTACTTTTTAAGTACTTATTTTCAAGTATGCACCTTTTTAATCACTTAATTTGTATATTTTAAATGGCAAGATTTACATGAGTTACCTTTACAACGCAAGTTCTATATTCTTTTACAAATAAATTTGGCGAATAAACTTCAAGGAAATTCCATATTTTAAGGATAACTAAGCAAGACATTGACCTCACCATATGAACCATTCTGCTTCATAGGAACTGTAAAAGTGTATATAACAGTTAAATGGTAAAGTTTTTTTATAATTTAGTATAGTTCATGACTTTTGAATTTTTTCTCGTTTTCAAACATATTTTAAATAAACTTATGTAACTTGTTATTTTATTTTCATTTGTGTTAATTGTTTATAGAATTCAATAACTAGGTTTTGTTGTTCCTAGTATATATATATATATATATATATATATATATATATATATATATATATATATAAAAGAAAGACAACATGGCGCTCGAGAATTTATTATTTTATTCATAATTTTTTGATAACATTTTTGGAATTAAGTGAAAATAATCAAGCAGAAAAGCAGCAACTAGCATTCCAGGTAGGTTACCCTAACTCTAAATTAGAACCCACCCTTATATTCATCTACCGATGATCCGACGGCACTTAGCGATTATTAAAAGGTAATTTTTATAGTAATTACATTATTTGATCAATTACGAATGGTATATTACATCATCGCTTTTTTATTTAATGTTATAAGTTGGCCCAGTTTTAGTGTTTATACACTTGGAGCCGCTATTAATATTATAATTTTCCGTTTGTAATTGATATACTTTGACGCCTTTTAATAATTGTTTTATACTTTGGCTTAAGTTAAGGTTATAACAAGTCATCGACTCTTTGGAGTACTTACTCAATGCTAAAAGCGATGCTTTTGGTAAAATAAAACTTAAACATAGGTAATTTTCCAAAATTGAAAGTGTATGTTAAACGAAAATCGACAGGATACCAAGCGAAAAAGTCCAGAGTGTTTACAAGAAGCGAAGTAGACGATTTTCTTCGAAAAGCTCCTGATGATAAATTTTTAATGATGAAAGTAAGCGATCATAACTAAGTGTTTCAATTATATTCGTTTCAGGTTGTATTAATTATTGGTTTAGCGGGTGCTAGTCGCTGTGCCGAGTTAACAAAAATGACACTTGACATAGAAGATAAGGGTACTGTTTTAATTGTAAAAATTCCCGATTCAAAAACTAATAAAGCAAGGCGCTTTATGATCGTTGATGGAAAGGGTAAGCAGCAAATCAACGTCGGCTTGTACCGAAACTATATAGCACTACGCCCTCCGCATACACCACACAGATGTTTATTTGTGAATTATAAAAATGGAAAGTGCAGCGTTCAAGCTGTGGGGATTCATATCATTGGGAAAATACCTACAAAATAGCGGCTTTCTTTGGTTTGCCTAGTTGCACGGAGTATACGGGTCACTCTTTACGCCATACGTCGCCAACTTTATTAGTGGACGCTGGTGGCGATATAATAGATCTGAAAAGGCATGGTGGAAGGAGTTCTACTAGTGTAGCAGAAGGTTATGTAGCCGAATCGTTAGAAAATAAACGTGTAATCGCTAGTAGGATTCAAGGAGGAATCTCAGTCCCGAATAATCTTAATATTAACGAGTTGTTCATTTCGGAAGAGTCGAGAACCGAAAATTCCGAGCAAAATATTGCTGTCGTTTCTTCATTAAAAAATTCTGCTTTACCTGGGATAATTATCTCAAATGTTGAAAATTCAACAATTACAGTTAATATCAAGTAATATTTCTTACACTTAAGCATTTCATTGTTAAAAAATAAAGTTTTTGACAAAATTATCTATTATTATTTTATTCTATAAAAATATCAACCTACCTAATTTGGAAAGTAAAAATGACTAGGCATGAAATTTTACTTTGATGCCTAGGAATCAACTCAAACTTTCGTGACTCAAATTAGTCCGCGTTTAGCAACTTTCATGCCGATTTCAGAAAAATGTACTTTATAGCCCGATCTTGCATAAGGAAAATTGTTGATTTTGCACCATATGTAAAGTTGATTATAAAAAAACTAATTATAATTCGTGGGTGTCTGACGAAGGGATTATTTGTTTAAAATATACCTTAACTCCATATGTAAACCATCTTATAATGAATAGAACGTACTAAGAAGTATAAATTTACAAATGAATGTGGCAGATTTCTAAAGAAAGCTGTAAACTTAAACCAATCAGGTAAAACACATATCGCAAATGCATTCAATGACTATTCCATTCTGTTTCCTTATGAACTTGTTAGTAAAATAAAAGATAAGGATCAGATTTACACACACAAAATCGATCTTAGCCTAGGAACAACTCATTTGGATTAGCCCTTATTTCACCAATAGACATAGAATTTGAAATTAGAATTGCTTAAATTATGAAAAAATACACGACTCGACGGGTTATCTGTAAAGTTTTGGAAGTCTATTGCTCTTTTGGTTAGTTATCACTTGGAACTGTCAACTATTACTAAAAGTATTTTCCGAGTGATAAACCTCCTTTATAAAGACATTACATAAATTGGGTGTAAATACACTTATAACAAATTTAAGGCTCATGTCCTTAACTTCTGTGTATGAACAGTGTACAGCAATGAAGACTCAGATATTGGTAATCCTCTAAAATGAATAACGACGTTCCTGATAATATATTTTACATTAACCTACCAATTGCGGTTCTGCGCATATATCTAAGCTTTTACAGTATCAAATACATATTAAAATTTAATCTAACATAGAACCTTACTTGAACAGGTCCATTAAATGAGAATCACCTTATATTTTTCTTGGAAACTTTTTTAGCAATATTTTGGTTTGCTAAAGCATTGGCTTATTTTGCAAACTACAATAAAAACGTTAAGGATACTTTGTAGGTATATAATATAAAAATTATTGATAGGTATATTATAAGGTACTTACGTATATGTATAATTACAAAGTTAAAAGTATCTACTTTTCTTACGGGAGTATATAATTAATAGGTTAGTGTGATTTGTAGTTTTAGACAATCTAAGCTTGTTATGTACAATAAAATTCCTTAGTTATGATAAATAACTTTAATTACTTTTATAGGTAGATAACGGAACCGGGAAATTATTCTAATTTACTTACTTTTAATGTACATTACTTAATGAAGTAGAAGGCAACGACATTGAAATAATTATTACTAAACAGGTTTATCGCGGATAGATCAAATTGTTTGTTTTTTTATTTTTACGAATTTCTTTTTCTAAAAAAAAATTTAAAGTATAAAAGCCATTAACAAAAAGTACATTCTTTACTATTAAGTCAATCATTCAACATGCAGCATGTAAGTAATAATTTGTTGAAAACCTTTAAAAATTACAAATTTCTTAATTTTTTTTTAGCAAACCTTTCTTGTAATTGTTTTCATTGTTGGTATTAACGCCGAAAATTACGCACCAGCGTCGGTTGATCAAGAAGTATTTGAACTTCCAGCTGAAAGATATGGTGCTCCAGCAACACAACCTGCTAAACCTTTCACATCGTACCAAGTACCAACCATTCCAGCTATTGAGTATCAAGCTCCCCAAGTTCACTATGAAGCACCAATAGTCAGATATACTGCCCCACGCCGTATCATCCAATATGAAGTTCCAGAAATTTCTTACCAACCTATACATATTACAATCCGTAAGCCTATTATTCGGTATAGAGTACGAACCAGTCCAGTTCACTTAATTAGAGCACCATCTACATCGTATGGAGTTCCAGTAGCTCCTTCAACAAAATATGGACCACCTTCATTCTAAGAACCATCAATTAACGTATTATGTTTTAGTATTTCAGTTAATTTATTAATATACTTTTTTTAAGTGTCCATTATTGTAACAGTAAAAAGTAGTTATTAAAAACATACCACAAAAAATGTTATAAAATAGTGCTAAACCTATAAAACTGAGTTATTTCTTTATAACACCGTTAATCGAAAAATACATTTTTGGATGACGATAGTGTACCAAATGTGTAACTATACCTTATTCAAGTCACTAGCCGTTGCACGCCGTTAATCGTATACCAATACTATAACTATAATTTACTATAAAACTTTAATAAAATTTGCATTAAAGCCAAAATGTCATCGTAAGTACAGTTGGTATCAAAAGTCATTAATCATGTAGGGTTAGCAACCGTATTTTATCCATGTCACACACTTTGCTGTACGTATTTACAACTTAGAACGTAGTGCGAATGTAAACTCATAAAATATCTCGATGTTGTCACGTCAAATTTTGTTTACTTTGTTAAATTCACCGGTACGCATTTAACCTACTTCTTTTATATTGTCTTATGAAACACAATACTTTTCAGTACTCTTATTTCGTTTGTGTTTACATTAGTTAGTTTAAAATGCCTAAGCCACTTTCGAGGCAATCCAAGCGCTTGATTGCAAACTTGATAAGTTACTTTGAACAGGAACGAGACAATGGTAGTCCATTGCTGCCTATTAATGCTGTTAGAGAGGTAAACAAGTTGACCTTTAATAAACATTATAACTATTGTAATTGTTTTAGAGAGTAGTTAACGCTCTTCAAATAAATGTTAGTACAGTGTCTAACATTTCGACAGATTTAAAAGCTGGCAAAGAATATACAAGTCCTTAAAAAAATAGTTGGCAAAAGGCAGTTGTTAACATTGATCCTGCAACAGAATGTAAAATTAGAGATACAACCTATGATATGTATTCAAAAAGTATGTTATTAGAGACTATAGTAAATTAATTATTCTTATTTCAGAAATATTTGTAAAAAAGATACATTACTACCACTTGTAAAGAAACGTTCAATAAATGAAGGAGGACGTACGAGCTTGTCAAAGATCTTGCATAATACTGGTTTTAAGTGGAAGAAAGACAATAATCGTAGAGAACTTTTTGAAATGCAACATGTTGCTACAGCTAGGGTGCGCTTTTTAAAAGAATATACAACGAATTTGACCAGCAAAAGTGCACTACAATGTGTATATCTAGGCAAAACATGGATTGGCAACAAAGTCTTCGCTTGCTTCCAGTTTAAAGACTGTTTGGCATAAATTTACATCACGAGGAAAAAAGGTTCTCAACTATTTTTTTTATACTTATGGTATGACAAATACTAAATGCTAGTGCTTTTTATATATATAATCTCATACTTTGGTGTTCCAATAAGTATTCTTGGTTTTAGTTTACCTTTGCCTACAATTAACTAATTACATGTTTATTTGTCATGACGCTTTTGTTTTAACTCCAGTTTGTTACTTTTTTCACTGTAACAATCAATTCTGCACGTATTACCCTTACCTGTCTTTAAATTTGTAGTTTTGAATTTTAAACACCGTTTTCTTGTATATTCAGATTCATTGTCCTGCATTCAGGGTATGCAAATGGACTTATACCATCCGCTTCCCTATTATTTTTGTTATGTTTTTATTGTACTTATATTAGGTTCGCTATTTAATAGTAACATAAAGTATTTTATAATAAACCTTTACTCAGCATCTACATCATAGCACGCCATCTTATCAACAATACCATGTTGCCTAACCTCTCACATCTCCTTTTCTTTTCAAATAAGAGTACATGAACAACTTAATAAAGTCGGGCCGGCGAGAGGTCTCTTATGACCAATCTTTTAGTAAAGCATGGTTTAAGATTTTAAAAATGTATATCGTTATTGGTTCATATAGTTAGTAATTTTGAATACCAACAAAACATCGTCAATGTTTCTAGGTTATCTTCAAATTTAAATAAAATTATTGTTCGAATATCTCGGGATTTAGCGTCCTAAAGGTCTTAAAAATCTCCATCCACTCGTATAAATAAAGTCTAATCCCGTTTAAGGTTTGTTCGCACTTATTCTGGCATGTAAAGTGCAACGAGTGTGAGTAGTCATATGATAAAGATATATTGTACAACTGTACACTATTATCAGCACCAATAGCATCAATAATTTTCAATAAGAAACGAATTAGTTAGCAGTAGTAGTCAAGACTGTAATTTGGTTATCGAGGCTACTTATAAATCACTGATTTTGTCATAAATAAATACACTGTATTGGATGTTAAAAATGAGATTTATTATAAGTTAATAATATAATCGATTTTAAAAATCTCAGTTTACAGTTTGTCAATATATATATATATATATATATATATATATATATATATATATATATATATATATATATATTCTTTAGAATGTTACAAAGTAACTAAGATTCTAATTTTTGCTTTAAATTCAAATATTGGACATCTTATAATTAAAAGTCATTACCTTCACTTTTACTGTCATCTTCACTCTACTCTCCAACATTGATTACTAGAGGTTTTACCATTTTCTCAGCTCTTTTTTGAACGTCCCACCACTGACTCATTTCCTTTTCAGCATGTAAAATACACTTTTGCCACAGTTCTCCAGTTACTTGGTTTAATGAATCTTTCTATCGCGATAAAACATTCTCGTCCCTGAAGCCCCGTTTACCAACGTTTTTGTTGTAATGCTGCTTACAATTTGCCCATATTAACTCGATAGGGTTGAATTGGCAGTGATACAGAGGTAAACGTAAAATTTGATGCTCCCATTTATGAGCGATTTCATTAATTGCATGTATTTTTGGAACCTGTAAATTCTTGGTAATTTGTAATAATTCCACTTTCAGCATATCATTCGAATGAGGAATGTTGTGTTTTCTTAAAAATTGAAGATCTTTTTTCTTCCAAGTACTTGAAGGTGATTTTTCTACTAATGTAGAATGATAACTGGCATGGTCAAGAATAATCAAACTTCGTTTTTCTAAATTTGGTAAAAGCTGTCCTTGAAACCATTTTTGAAATAAATAGCGTTCTCATTATCGTGGTAGTCTGCTGTCTTACCTTTACTGGAAAATACCAATGACTTTAAGTATAAAGCCATCCTTGTTGCCAGCACTCAGTACGATAAAGCTAACATTTATACGGTTAAAAATATTTTTAACAAATCGGATTATTTTAATTACCGTTTCCCTTCTCCTAGAGGTTTGTCTTCTGTGCTTTTCAAATCATTATTATGCCATGATTTTCGAACGCTTCCTCCACTAAAAATCCACGTCTCATCCAAAAAGACAGGATCGTAACTAATTTCACAACTTTTATTAGGAAAATATTTTTGCAAAAATGTTACTCGAGCACCAGCAATATAAACCTGCTTCATTAAACGCCTTCTTCCATCGTCAACTTTGAATTCAAAACCAATTTTGTGTAACAATGGTTTCAAATTCGTTTTACTAAAGGTAAATATTTTATCTTCTTTAAGTTCAGTTTGGAGTTTTTCGATAGTAATATGTGAGCCTAAAATTAAACAGTGATTAACTCCATTTCACCAATAATTTCTGAATTATTTACCAGTTGCATGCATGGTGTAAATTTTTCGTTTCAAAACGTCTTTCACGTATTCGTTGACATCCTCTGACTTTGACTTCAAACGTAGCCTATGTTTTTGCGGTGAATCCGGCGCCAATTTCCCAGATTCTAAAGTGAGAGCCATTCTTGCCTTTGTCCGAGTTACGGTTTTCTCGGAAATGCCGCATGCGAGAGCAGTTCGCTGAAACACAATATTACATAAATATAAATTTAAATAGTGAAAATTATTGGCGTACCTGGATAATGGAAGCTAAAGGTAAACTTGGCCCCCCGTTATCGCGTTCCATCTCGAACTAGTGCAGTATATTCATTAACATTACTTGAGTTTGGCTTTTCAAAGATTTACCTTTTAATGACATCATTATTTGCTGCAAAATAAATAAATGCAATCAATCAATTGGAAATACTTTTTGCATTATAAACTTACCTCGTAATAGTGAATATTAATAATAATAATAGTTTTGAAAAAAACTGCTGTTTACAGATGCAATAGAAACTAATAAATTACGAAGCGAAAGATAAATTATTATAACTACAAAACACGATGCGATTATACGAAACGAAATACGAAGAATAATTTGAAGTAAATGGCCAAGAAGACATCTGACAGCGTCATGCGCTTTGACTTTAGAATCGACATACGTTTGTAAGTCCTGCATTTAAAATATATAGCAGACGTATAAATTATAACACGTCTTTCTTTAAGTGGGAGCTTCGCACTAAGATAAAGGGAAACAGATGCATTTCACAGTAATAATTATATCCCCATTCTCGAGTCCGCCATGAGACACCTCTCCCCGGCGCTACTATATAAACAAAACTTTCATAACTACATTTCTGAGATAGGTACAGGGCGAAATTGAAAATATTGCATTTTGCTACCCCCCCTCCTTGTAACTCCGTTATCCTTTAATATCTGGCAAATGTGTTTGGGTTCTTAACTTCTACACCCTTACAATTTTCACTTATTTCTACTCCTAACTCAATTCCTTCTTTTTGCATAAACAAATCTTTTCCATTTCTGACTAATCTCTCATTTGTATCGGTTACTAATTCATATGACCTACTTTGTTTTATCCTAACTCCCTCCGCTTGTTGTAATGGGCTATTTTTCCCACTTAAAACTACCTTGTCTTTTGGTTAAGGGTTTTATATCTTTCCTATCATAGTAAAATTTCTGAATTTCGGATCTGCTTTCTAAATTTTGTTTAATTTCTAAATTTTGATTTCCCGGACCCTCCAACACTGGTAACAAACCTCTAACTTTTCTACTATCCAATATTTCTGATGGCGATTTAATATTGTGAGCTACAGGAGTATTCCTTAACTCTAATAAAGCTAAATATGGATCCTTACCCTTAAACTTTGCCTTTTTCAACATTTGCTGCACATTTCTGTCAGCTAACCCCTTTTGATTGTTTAAAATACGGACTTGAGAAAATATGTTGAAAGCCCCAAAGCTTTGCAAATCGCTTGAAATTACTATCAGTATAATGGGTTCCATGATCGGTATATAACTTTTCTGGAATACCATGTCTTGCAAACAAAGATTTCATTACTTTCACTGTGCATTCACGTGTTAAGTTTTTCTAAATGAATTACTTCTGTATACTTAGAGAAATAATCCACCACTAAAAGATAGTGTTTCCCTTCCAAATAAAACGTATCAGATCCTAAGCCAATCCACGGTTTACTTGATGTTTCCCTAATTATCATTGGCTCTTTTTGATTTGACTTTACCCCCATTCTACTATATGCTTCACACTTTGCCACTGTATTGCCAATATCATTTTTTATGTTAGGTAATATGGAACTCTTCTTGCTCTCAGTTTACATTTTTCTATACCCATGTTATTAAACATCTAACATCTTCTTTCTTAAGTTTTTAGGAACTATACTGAGTGACATGGAAATTGCAACACCAAGAAGGGGTAGGAATTTTTTGACCAAACTTGACAGAAACGTTTAGCTACTAAAAGGTAGCAATTGATCATTCATATGGATCAAGTGGTAATGGCTTATCTAACAGTTCATTCAGTTTTTTCGAAAAATTTTGTCAGGTGTATATTATTCGAAATTATGTTCAGTTCTTTATTGTTTTTGCTAGTGATTCTTTGCTTTGAGGGTGTGATCATGCCTAGAGTGCGCCAACGTGGAAATTACCTCCAATTAAGCGAATTCGGCAGAGGTCGTATTGTTGGTTTTTCGTTTAGAGAAATCGCAAATAGCCTTAACCGGAACCAAACCACCATCATGCGCTGCTATCAGGCATGGACTAGGGAGAGTCAGGAACGCCGCAGAAGAGGAACGGGGGGGGGCGAAGAACAAATGTGGTTCAGGACCACCATCTTCAACTTATAGCAACAAGAGACCGATTCTCAAGTAACAGATGAATTGCCGATTAATGGTTAGCTAACCAAGGTCGACCTGTAACCCTTCGAACGGTTTACCTCAGAATCAGAGTTTTCAGCTTATAATCATATCGGCCACATCTTGTGTTACTACTGACGGCTCAACATCGACGGCAACGTTTGGGGTGGTGCAGGTGGCGACTGCACTGGAACCAAGAGTGGATTAGGGTGGTGTTTACTGATGAATCCTGATTCTATTTGGGGATGCACGATGACCGTATGAGTGTCAGTCGTAGACGTACGGAACGTCAAAATGTTGAATTTTCTGTTGCGAGCCATATGCACCAAACTGTAGGGATTATGGTATGGGGTGCTATAAATGATGGGAGTAGGTCTCGTTTGGTATTTATCCGAGGCAATATAAACGCCCGACGATATGTGGACGAGGTGGTAGAACCCCATATTCCTCCATTTCTTCAGCAGTTGGAATACCTACTTTTGCAGCAGGATAATACCCGTCCCCATATTGTAAGACGTTCTTTGGACTGATTTGCTGAGGATAATGTTAATCTCTTGCCATTTTTCCACCCAGATCTTCCTACCTTTCGCCCATCAAGCACATTTGAGACATTATGGGGAGAAGACTGAGAATTATGCAGCATCCTCCGCAGACGTTGCAAGCTCTACAGCACGAATTACAGGTTACTTGGGGCACGATACCTCAAGAGGACATCGACCATCTGCGAGATTCGATGCCACGACGAGTGGAGGAGTGTGTAACCAACAGGGGGGGACCAACCCGTCATTAATAACAATTATGTATATATTTTGTACTTTTTATTTGAAACTTTAATCAATTGCTACCTTTTAGTAGTTAAACGTTTCTGTCAAGTTTGGTCAAAAAATTCCTACGCCTTCTTGGTGTTGCAATTTCCATGTCACTGAGTATACTAACGAATTATCTCTAAATACTAAACTAGTCTTAACAAATAACTCATCGCTGATATTATAATATGGCTTGCAAATTTCATGTATTCCCTCTTTAGTTTTAGGACCACCCTCAATTATTAACTCTTTGACACTATTAAGTTTAATACAATTTTCCGATTCTCTCTTAAATTCATTTAACTTCTGTTGTGAAATAGCTAACAATGAAGTAATTAACCCTACATGTGTTTCTATATTACTATTGCCTTCAAAACACTCTCTATGATTTCTCGACAGGGCATCTGCCAAGAGTAATTCTTTCCTTTGTTTATATTTTACAGTCAAGTCATATTTCTGTAGTTGTAACCGCATTCGCTGTAATCATAATGAACAATCTGCCAACGACTTTTTAAAAATATGTTTCAATGGTCGATGATCTGATTGAATGGCTAGCATCTCTTTTTCAATCTGAGCATATGCTTGCTGAGTTTTATTTAATGCTTTGGATGCATAACAAATTGGAAGCCCGTCTTGCAAAATACACGCTCCCAATCCATCTTTACTAGCATCAACGGACAGCACACATGGTTTATTTACTTAATAGAACATTAGTATTGGTTAATACACCAAAACATTTTTAATTTGATTATAACTCTGCTTATGTTCTTCAGTGAAATTAAATTCTACTTTGCGTTTTAGTAATGACCTTAAATTACTATTCAACTCACTACATTTTGGTATATACCTTCATTTCTGTTATTGCTTTCTCCTTTAATGGATCAGGCGGTACTACTGATTTACTAAATACATTACCTAAATACTTAACCTCATTAATACCAAATTTACACTTTTTAAAATTAAACTTGACATTATAATCTTGAGCGCTCTGTAACACTCTCTCTAAACGGCTATCATGTTCTTCTCTATCTTTTCCCCAAATGATTACATCATCTATATATATTTCGCAACCTTCAATGGAATCAAAAATTTGCTTAAAACATTTTTGAAAAACTTCTGGTGACGTCTTTAAACCATAAGGGAGTCTCTTAAAACAATATCTACTAACTGGAGTTGCAAATGTAGTTAGTCTCTTACTCGTTTCCGTGAACTTTACTTGGTAGAATGCGCTTTGTGCTTCTAATATGCTAAATACAGTAGCATTATTTAACCTAGAAGCTATCTCTTCTAGGAAGTTTATAATGTTCCCTATTTATATTATTGTTTAGATGACTAGGATCTAAACATATACGAAGTGTTGCATCTGGTTTTTTAACAATTACCAAAGCATTAACAAATTCCGTAGGTTCATCCACTTTTGATATAACCCCACACTTGACTAGTTTATCAAGTTCAACTTTTAAGGATACAGTTAATGAAAATTGAATTTTTCTACATGGTTCTACTTTATCAATATAGTAATTTTTAAATTGTATGTCATATAAAACACCTTTAATACACGTTAAATTTGTGCCGAATACTTTACTACATCCTTCAACAAGATTAATGTAACATTATTTTCATTTTTACTTAACGTACTAATTTGTAATGTATTTAATTCTATCAAAGTTGGATGACCTATTCCAATTGATGTTTGTTTACTGCTGTTCACGACCTGAAAACTTAATACGTTTGTTCAGCCTTCAACTTACATCTTATTTTTATTTCACCAACTGTATCTATTTTACTACCATTATAGTTCTTTACCACAACACCTGTTTTCTTATCTTATTAGAAAAATTACTAGCTATATGTTTTAATATGTGCAGTGGTATGACATTAAAGTCACTACCAGTGTCTAATTTAACATTTACCTGCTACCCTTCTATTTCCATTTTGTATGAAAATTTCCCTCTTTCTTTTTCACTATTTAGGGTACATATAAAAAACGACTCCTCTTCAATTGCTAAGTCATCACTATTGTTATTTCCCATTTCACTCCCAGTTATGAACTTTACTTTTTTGTACCTGCAAACAACTGCAAAATGATTATATTTCCCACAATTGGCACATATCTTTGAAAATGCTGGACGCTGTTTATGTTTATGTTTTGTGTTACATCTGGAACAATTTTCCACTGCTCTTGACAATGATTCTTAGATCTTTTTCTATTAGTAACCTCTCTTTTAGGTTATGATCCTGAATACCCTTTATTATTTAATCACGAATAAGACTACCTCTCAAAGTTTCAAATTCACAATCTACACTCAATCCATTCAGTGCAGTTAGAAATTTATCAAACGACTAGTCTTCTTTCTTTTCTCTAGTGAAAAAGACGGTTTCATTCTTCGATGGCATGAAATATTCTTTAAACTTATTTAAAATAGCATTTATGCTTTTCGCATCTCCCTCCGATAGTTCGAATCTTTCATAGGTTTCATATGCCTGTTCGCCATTACAATGAAAAAAAAGTGCTACTTTTGCTTCCTCTGATAATCTTGTATCTGCTCCACTTGCTTTCATATATAACATATACCTCTTTCTCTACCTCATAAAATTTTCGACCACATTCCCATTTGTATTCAATGGACCTGGTTGCTTTAGCATATCCACTTTAAAATGTATTGCGTCACGTTTCACCAAGATATTTATTATTAATGTTTCCACTAAGGTATTTTTTCTTTTATTATCCTGCTGACTGCGCCATGCCATGTTTTTATTTAATAATAATACGAAGTGTTTCATAATAAACCTTTACTCAGCATTTACATCTTAGCACGCCATCTTATCTGCGATACCATGTTGCCTAACAGCTCACAATTTTCTTGAACACCCACTCAGATTATTATAGTGATATGAACAAAACACATTTTTTAACTTGGTTCGAGACCAATTTTTAAGAGACTTAGAAGAACCATTACTAATAATTATGGACAATGCAAGATACCACAGTAGCTTAGTAGAAACTCAACCATCATGTTCATGTTGGAAGGCAGACATTGAAGGATGGTTGAATAAACATAATGTCCCATATAATAAAGGTCTGTCTAAACATAATTATTGAACATTGCTAAACTGTAAGTATTCTGCTTAACCATTGCATATTTAACTCAATTAAAAATATTGGTCAATAGTCAGGGATTATTATAATAAGCACATTGGGAGAAACGGTTGTGGGGTTAATAAGGCCATGGAAATATGACAGGAAGCACTTAACCATACGACTCTTACTATGTGGCGTAATAGTATAATTCATGTTAACGAAGAAGTAATAAGGGGGTGGAATCGTCAAAAGGCGTTAGACTTGGACAATATTGCTCCTCTTGAGAAAGCAGAAATTGAATCAGAACATGAATAAGATGCCATTTTTAGATATATGTTATATGTTCATGTTTTTTCTGTATTCTGATAAAAAGCTTATGAGTAAATCACCCCTTGCACTTCAAACATACAGCATATTTAAGCAACCTTGTATTACCCCGGGTGAGGTTGGTCTGGTTCTAGCAATGCATAATAAAACGTATCACAGTTATTGATATTCTCGAAAGGAGTTTTTACATCAGTAGGTATGCAGTGTGAAAACAGGTCAAACGAAAACAATTTAGAAAAGTACAAGAACATCGTTTCTCTAAACCAAATTTTTATATTTTATTATTACGTATAATAGGTATATGGTATCTATTTGTTCCTAACCTAAAAATATGCATAAGCAATCACTCTGGCAACACGTACACTTGACAACGCTGGTTACACGCCATTAATTTAGTTTTAAGCTATATGATGTACAACGGCAGGTGGCTTGAATAACGTATATTTATAATATTTTACACTATTAAAATGATAAATAGGTATTTACTGGTGAGAGGAGAAGTTTACCGTCGAGAAGTTAGGTGAACCTGTAGTCTTCTGGAGCCAATGAAATATACCTATTTACCCACAATCATATTATAATTGGAGTTAAGTTATATCCATACTTATGAAGAATATAAAGTGACCCTTTATCCACTAGTGGAATAAAGTAACTTTATTTCACTAGTGAAGTAATTAAAAAAATATAGACATACATCAATCAAATTTAATTTACTTATTAACATTAACGTTTACTTTCATACTAAGACATTTCGTTCTTCGTCTTTTCATATTTCACTTCGTTTCTGTCAATAGCAAGCTTGTAGATGCCTGTTGTTCTGAGGAACGACTTGAAATAGAAGAACTTTGGATTTTCTTTGCAATACCAAGTTTGCTAGATGCGTAGTCAATGTAGCTTTATTGCCACAGCGGAGCTCTTCCACCCACCACGCCGCTTGATGGTTATAAGTTGAGTACGTTTATTACCAATTAAAGTTGTTGAAGTATGCCTCACATAGAGGCCAATATTAGCTTTCGCTTTGTCAAGTTCAAAAACAACGCAATTTTTGAAGGAACTTTTGCCAGTGTGTTGATTTCAACAAGTTGAGAAGTATATTTTTGATTCATATAACGTAAAAAGACACTGTCTTATCATAAGTTCTCTGGTCGCAGGCAAATGTATTTTCTACTCATCTCCACAGCGTTGACAGAAAATCCTTCATTTATAATTCTAAACTTTCGGACTTGGTGTTTAGTATCGACACAAATAGATACGCGCCAGTGTCTTGTACATAACTGATTATCAAATTCGTTAATTTGCAGTATCGACAAGCACCAGATACCGCCATTATTAGCGCAACCTAGAATAATTCATTTTGTTACTTAATACATATTTTCTAAAAGGTTAAAGAGATATTACCTTAATCATCACCTATCTTTATCACAAACTTTACCCAAAATTCCTCAATCTGCACTCTTTCCAAAATTGCAGCTTTTTTCGCCTACTATCCTTTCAATCCACTTTTTAGGTAACCAGTGAGCTTACTATATTTTATAGACTTTTATAACAGATTTCAGCGTTGTATACTTCAACCCCAGGCATGAAATTGTATACTTCTTCAAATTTAAGAAATACGATAGCACGACATCTTTATTTATTGTCGTTACCCGCCGTTTTTCTTTCCATTCGTTAAATTCGGCAAACGCTTCTTTATAATGGTCTCCGCATTTCGTCGGCAATAATTGGAAAGTTACTTCTTGAGCTTCCTCAAGCACTACAAAAGGAACGCAATCACTTTCTTGCATTTTTCAAAATTTCAAAATTTTTTCTGCAAACAATAAACAATGTACCACAGCAACCAGTAGGAATGACAAAGCCTGCCACGTTTCTTTTGCGAGTACGAATATTTTTAATTAAATTTCGATTATTTCCATTCCCTAAATGTGGTGATTATAGATCAAATGTTGTATTGCATGTGTGTTTTAGATGCATTTTATCCACTTAAGAAAATTAAACGTCCGAACTGCCGTTCTCGAGTTTAAACATTGGTGTGTGGATAAAATGCAATTACATTAAAAATGTGAATTTAAGCATTGAAATTTATTTATAATGACATTTTGAAATATCTGGTAAGCCGTAGCTTATAAAGTATTACTACGACAACGGGTTACTAGTCGTCAAATTGCTGTCACTCATACACACGCTTTTAATAACGGTTGACATGCAAAATTTTTACAAGCTAGTAGCGTTTACTAGTGACTGTATATAACTTATGCATAGTTAGGTGAATGCATGCGTACGATTGACTAACAACTAAAAATGTTCACAAAATTGTATAAACTTTATAGATATCAACTACAATTGAAGGTATCGTCATTAAAAGAGAGAAACGTTTAATTATTAAAAGTGTTTTGACACTTATATTAGTCAAAAGGTGAGTATTTAAATCAAAGTTATTAGCTATGGATATAGCATAATAAAAAAGTTCCTCATCGGGGGTTAGAACTCTCATTCCTTGCATTACCAGTCCGATCACCATTTTTAGTTCAAACACCAAGCTGAAACTACGTATATTTGCGTTTTTTTATGATTTTTATTTCTTCTTCTGTAGCATTCCAGTTGAAAATCTATACATAAAAATAATTTTTTTTAAATGCCGTTTGTGGTGCCTTGATCAGCTGAAACTTTCATATCTAATAGTTTTTTATTGCGTGTAAGGAATTTCAACTTAATATATCCATTTAAACGACTACTTGAAAACTGTGTACGTTAACAGACACTACATACTCTAAAAGTAGATACGTATGTACGGTTTTTCTATAATAACTGTATGCCACACTTCATCACTCCAGCTCAAACGGTCTGAAATGGTTAAAAAGGATTCAGGGACCCTTAAAATGTGGAAATCCGTCCAAATCTCGAGGTTAAATTTGTTCATGATCGCAATACCTTCCCTTTTCTATACTTCGTGTAGTATAAGGCAATGTAAAAAATATACGTTAAAATATAACACTCTAATAATATTTAACTAAGCAATTATTCTTGTTAAAGGTGAAAACTTGGTTCAGCACACGTTGGGAATTACAATGTTAATGCCCATTTAATACACTAAAAAAACATGACACTCAAGTTATGAATGAAAACATGTTTATATTGTTGTTGTTGAAGCACACAGATTTTATTATACATATTACCGAATGAAGTACCATGCGTTAGGCAAAAATTGATCACCTCCTCAGTTAGTATCTGGTTTAATCTGTTGAACAGATCCCCAAAGATCCACTTTCACAAACGAGAGCTGTGCGAAGAATTATAACACAGTTTAGTTTAACAGTAGTTTGAATTTTTTGATTCTAACCATCTGGATAGACAGCTACCTGGCATCTTAACAGCTATCCAAATCAGCTGAGCCATCTAGCTATAGTAGCCTCCATGGTACATGGCGCATCAAACTTGAGGTATAAATTGATCCCATTAGTAATTCACCCGGTTCTTGCTTGAACACAAAGGGGCTTAAGCAGTATCCCGGTGCACCAAAATCTACTAAAAGCAAAAAAGAGATCGTACTGTAGAGAATGTTAAAACTGTTACAACGTATATAAAGCATTTTATACAATTTAGTATAATCATTTAAATCGGTTAGTCTATATTTTGATAATAATAATAAACTAACCCTATATAAACACTAATGATCAATACCTTTTTTTTGCATTTGTGGACCGAGATCTAAACATAAACGGAAATGTCAGGCATCTCTATGCGCATCAACTATTTATGGTTATTCGCACTATTCACAAGAATTATGACCAAGTAAAAGAATTCCACCCTTAGTGAGGGATCTCTAACGTGTGAGACATCGCATTGCCATGGGACCTACAATTTTACTTCATATCCAAGAAGGCGGAGCCCGTTTTACCGTTTTAGAAAAACGGCTACCTCGACCAGCTTTAAACCCGCGCTAGCAAGCACTAACCATTGCACCAACGAGGAAGCAAGATAATTAACCTTAACCCCTATCACTAATGTGGCATAAGTCACTATCGCTACACAACTATCTTCTACAGAAATGACATGTATGTATGTATGTTCTACACATTTCTCCCAATTTTCCTTACAATTTTCACTTACAAAATCACTACGACATAGATTCATTTTTTCTACGTTCATTCATTCAAAAAACGAACACTTTTTGCATAGTTTTTAGTGAAAAAAGGTATCGTTTAGTAAAAATTTTATTGCGCGCTGATTTAAAAGGTACAACTGCAACATAGCAACGTTAGCAAAGTATAGATTGACAACAGAGCAGACGCTAAATGTTTTAGATGATTACTTTTTTAATTAGCTTTTTAATATTGTTTAAGTAGGTGAAACGTGGTTAGGTTATTGTAAACCTATTTAATAAACCATTACAGTTAAATTTCAAGAAACTCTTCGTTTCATTTAAAATTTTTACTCTATCGCTTTATTTTAGTATTTTATTTACCGGAAATCGAATACAGATAAAAAGATTTCTAGACTATTGATTAAAAGTTGTTCTGGTTTAGCAGTTTCAATAAATAAAAAAAAGTATGGGAGTAAGAATAGTTTTATAGCTTAAAATGAGTAATATTATTGAACGTATGAATGACAGTAACGAACATTTTTTTTGACATCCCACCAGAAATAAATATACCGGGTGGCTCATTTTCGGTGCTTTTACAGGGTATCTCGGTTATTTGACGAGATAGGAGGTTGCGGTTTTCGCGTCACTGGTGGTACAAACAGATTTGACCTAGCTTTATTTGTTTCTGTTGTAAAAACATCTATAAGCAGCGGTTTTTTAATATCCAGCAAAACTCGCTAACAATAGTAATGAATCATAATTATTGTGTAAAGATCCAGCGTCCTTTACGTATTTTTTTAGAATAAATTATTCGCGGACCACCCTATATGTCAAATTACAAAAGATTACGCGATATTGCACCACAAATAATTCATTAATCACCGCTGACGTGTATTTCTCAAAACCAGTAAGTTTTTGCACGTCAGAGCAATTTAAACCAATCCAATAACGGAATCCCCCGCACGGTAACCGCGAAGCCGCCCACAGATGCACCTTTATAAACCTGCGAAGCGCGGATCTAAAAATCGATTCATCGATTCATCGATTCGTCTGATCTCCCCTGCTGCTCGAGAGAAGAACATAGTCGTGAAATACCTGCTCGATCGTGACCGAGACCGCCACGCCGTTCCTGATATCCAGTAGCCGCCAGCACCGATTGCTTCTTGTAATCACCGACCTGCGGATCGCTGCCGAGGAGTCCATCGCGACCGTGTGATAACGCGCACCACCTCGCGCCGGGCGACCTAAAGTTTGTTACCGAACTGCCATTAAAAGACACGTAAGTTGTAGAGTTATAAAATCTAACAATTTACAACAAATCACTACAGAACGTAAATAACGGCGGGCTTAGTCTCCAGGAGTTATAACGTTAACATTACCTTAATCAAGAGTGTCACGCAGGGTAGATCCCGACGTCACTCGCAAACACCTGAGGGTGAAGGTTTGATACAGGGCTGTAAAGACCTACGACCTTTTTCTTAGTCAAACAGGTTAGACAGGCTGCTGCCTACCGTCTACTGGTGGCGCTAAGGCCTCCGCTTAATACACATACATACACTACATACAGACAAACACAATAACAACACACGGTGTCTTTAACCGCAAAAAAGTACACAAGAGACCTGTTGCATAAATTTGTATTCAGAATAACCATCGCGAAATACCTAGTGCAAAACCGTTCTTAAATAAATTAAGAATATACGCCAGAAATTAAAACATTAGATAATACGTAAATTATCCAATATTTACCTGTACTTTATAAAATAAATACGACCTGGTGTATCTTACTAGTTACCTTAGTAAAAGGATAAATTTGAAACTATTCATTTTAGTATAGCGAGTATTTCTTTTACGTTATAATTTGTATATAATTGAATTTAGTTACGCCGTTAGGACATAATCCAGTTGTTTAGATCGTCTAAACGCTTTTTGAGAACAAAACGCGTTCTCAAACCGGTTATACAATATAATTATAGTCCAGAGATCTCGCCGTTGTTTACGCGAATCTTCTGCGTATATTTCTTCGTTGGAGTACGGCATACCAGCTTCAGCGCTTCAGAGATACTGAAGAGTTTAAATATGCCATGCGCATAAGCAGAGACAAATATTGATTTTTGCCCGTGATCTAGAAACAACTCGAGTTCATTACGCTGGCACTTCCGACCCATACCTACGAAGACTACCGTATACGCTTCTGTAAGACAGGACCGTAATTTAAAAATTAAGAATACGTTCCATTTCACACCGTCTGTTGGAGAGTAGAAAAATTAGGTAGGGAATAGATTAAGATACTATAAATATATTTGTTCACAGAAACGACTTCGCACCCAATAACCAGGCGAGAGCAGAAGGAGCCCTGCTGATATCCATTATATTTAGTTTGAGTTTGTTATTAATATTATTGTAAAATTGCCAAATAATATGTGTCTTAAACCGCTTTAGTATAATTATTTAAAGGTGACAGTGTGAAGTCCACTAAATAGTAAGAATCCACACCCCGTTTAATAAGAAATATATAAACACGACTGAGCATAGCCGAGGCAAAATGAAACCGCGCTGGGTTACACCCAAAAAAGAGCGGTTATATAAAATAACACTCCGACTTCAAAGGAGGGCGTTATATAAAAATGTCGCCCAACGTGGGGCATGAAAAACACTGAACACCTTAAATAATTTTCAGTTTACATATTCCAAACGGACCGCAGAAGTACCAGTAACCCAGAAATAAATTCTTTTTGTTTTTCAGAGACATTAATCTGTCTGTTACAGGATGCGTATACCGAGAGACTCTGAAGATACTGACACCAGAGTGGGATGGATTTACCATCTCAAGAAGGAGGAATTAGTAGCGGAGGCCAGAAAATATAAATTAGAGACCGGAGGAAATGTAGATGCACTTCGAGCCAAGGATAATAAAATATCTACGCACTTGGGAAGGGCAAGTAACCATACCAGCACTAGAATTGCTAAGATTAGCCGCTCCGATACCATCACCACCTGCTGGGGAACACTCAGATATTACCGGAACCCGACGCGCCGATATTTGCTACAGAATACGCAAATGGGGTGTGAAATACGACGGTATCAGCGACACGATTTCTTTCTTGGAAAGAGTAGAGGAATTACAAGACTGCTACAACATCACAGACCGTGATCTATTACTCGCCCTCCCGGAATTACTAAAGGAAAGCACCCTGTTATGGTATAGAAACCATCAACGATCCTGGACGATCTGGCAAGATTTCTTGGTCAGTTTTAAACTACAATTTCTAACACCGCGACATCAATTTCAACTTGAGGAGGAAATCCGTAATAGACTACAAAAACCCAGAGGAAAGGCCACCGAATACGTAACTGCCGTCCTGACCCTAATGCGCCGCCATGGGAACATGTCCGGAGAGGAACAGTTACAACGTATGTATGACACCTGAGAGTGGAATATAAATATTACATCCGCCAGAAAGATTTCAAGGACCTGACCGAACTTCTCGAGTTGGCCACCCGATTCGAAATGCTACCTCCGCGGACTCACTCGCCATCTCCCAGTCCCAATCGCCAGAAGGTACACTTTAGTGGTCTAACACCAGCCCCTGACACACCAGCACCCTGGCCCCGTGAAATCATCACAACTATCGCCGCTCCAACACCTATCACCACCCCGTTTGACCGTTCCACCGTCTGCTGGGGATGTAGAATAACCGGACACTTCAAAGAAAGGTGTAGAGAACCGTTTAAAGCTTTCTGCTCGAGATGCAGCAAAGAAGGTGTATTAACCCGCGACTGCCCCTGTCCGCGGTCGGGAAATTCCAGACGCCGGTAAAGGGACACCAGGAACCTTTGACTACCCCGGCTCTCAAACTTGGAAACAAAACAACCGCCAGCGAGTGGACCACTTGGCTACAAACCGTAACGCAGTTTACCCAGAAGAAACCAGACAGAAGATTAGATCATCCATACGATGATAGACTCTTTCTAGACATTATGGTCTTTAAAACAACCATAAATGCTTTAATTGATACCGTAGCATCCAGAACGTATACAGGCGAGAAAGTGAAGAACTTACTAATCAACCACCGAGTACATCCGAGCACGCCAAAAGTCGCAACTGTATGCCTGGACGACAGTTCCATGACTGAAACCCGCGGCTTATACATTTTCCCCACTGAGATAGGCACAAAAACTCTCCAGTTACCGGGCTATTACATACCCCAACTGTCCACCGACATTGTGATTGGATTAGACGCGCTGGAACATCTTCAGGCCACTCTACACATACACCAGAACAACTAGAAATTGCCGGAGTACGTATCCCATTACAAAGTTCCGTCCAAGGAGGCTTGAGTGGAATTCATGGACCAGACGAGGACCAGCTGCCCGAGTTAAAAGAATTCATAGAAGCCGAGTTGAAGAAATTCACGAAGGTAACAGGAAAAGCCAAGGATGTTATACATAAGATCACCCTCGTGCGCGATGCTAAACCTATCAAACAGCGATACTATCCCCGCAATCCAGCCATGCAAGAACTTATCAATCAGGAGGTTGATAGTATGCTCGCAGATGACATAATAGAACAGTCGCACAGGCCGTGGAGTTCTCCCGTAGTGTTTGTCAAGAAACCAACTGGTTCATACCGATTCTGCGTCGACTTCCGGAAAGTTAACCAGGTCACCATCAAGGATGCATACCCCTTACCGTATTTTCAAGGCATCTTAGACCAGCTACGAGAAGCAAGCTATAGCAATACCGTACAACATGGATCAACTGGATTCTCCCCGGCCTTACTTAATCTCGGTATATAATTAGAACCCCCAAGAGCATGGGCAACCCAGAAGCAGCCGCCGACAACAGAAACCTCCGTAACCGCAGCTGATCAAGATCAGCACATGAAGTATTTAAAAGATCTGCAAGAACTTGCTAGAGACTCGTTAGCAAAGACCTTTGAAGTACAACGGTATCATTACAACCTTCGTCACCGGGCCTACCGCCCCCGAAAAAGAGATCTAGTATATCGTAAAACACATTACCTGTCCAGCAAAGCGAATGAATTTTCCGCGAAATTAGCAAAAAAGTATGCCGGGCCTTACCTCGTGTATAAAATAAAATCGCCCGTAATTCTCGAGCTCCGAGAACCCGGTAGTAGGAAAAGCGCGGGAGAAGCGCATGTAAAAGATTTGAGGAATGCGGCTGACGTCACCGATCAGGCAAGACCAACTACCAATGGTAACGTCGAGAATCTAACGGCTATCAAAAACCCGCGTATTCGAAATCATATAGAAGCAAAGGATAACACCAGAAATTCTATCTCCCACAACATGGTCCCGTTTAAACCTTTTAAACCAAGTATCCGAAGAAGGATCCCGTTAAGAATTTCGCCCTGGCAGCCACACAACTACCGCCTACCCGGGACAGAGGGCTTAGACGCTGCGTTCCTAACGCGACAAAGTTCTCCGGTCCGGCACCAATCTCCACCGCCTGCGCCCCGTACACCGTCCCCCGGACCCTCAGGTGTGGGTGGAGAATGGTGTTGGTCGCCGCCCCGACACCATGCCGACGGCCGACCGAAGACCCCGGACACCCCGAAACACTTGCGCCGGACGACCGAGGTCACCCACGAAATGAAGGACCTACGGATCCAGGAGGTCCCCGAACCTGCCCGATGGCGTGAGGGTGAAAGTAAAGCAGACGGATGTCGAGAGAGAAGAGGACGGGGTGGTATGTAAAGATCCAGCGTCCTTTACGTATGTTTTTTAGAATAAATTATTCGCGGACCACCCTATATTTCAAATTACAAAAGATTACGGGATATTGCACCACAAATAATTCATTAATCACCGCTGACGTGTATTTCTCAAAACCAGTAAGTTTTTGCATGTCAGAGCAATTTAAACCAATCCAACAACGGAATCCCCCGCACGGTAGCCGCAAAGACGCCCACAGATGCACCTTTATAAACCCGCGACGCGCGGATCTGAAGATCGATTCAGCGATTCATCGATTCGTCTGAACTCCCTGCTGCTCGAGAGAAGAACATAGTCGTGAAATACCTGCTCGATCGTGACCGAGACCGCCACGCCGTTCCTGATATCCAGTAGCCGCCAGCACCGATTGCTTCTCGTAATCACCGACCTGCTGATCGCTGCCAAGGAGTCCATCGCGACCGTGTGATAACGCGCACCACTTCGCGCCGGGCGACCTAAAGTTTGTTACCGAACTGCCATTAAAAGACACGTAAGTTGTAGAGTTATAAAATCTAACAATTTACAACAAATCACTACAGAACGTAAATAACGGAGGGCTTAGTCTCCAGGAGTTATAACGTTAACATTACCCTAATCAAGAGTGTCACGCAGGGTAGATCCCGACGTTACTCGCAAACACCTGAGGGTGAAGGTTTGATACAGGGCTGTAAAGACCTACGACCTTTTTCTTAGTCAAACAGGTTAGACAGGCTGCTGCCTACCGTCTACTAGTGGCGCTAAGGCCTCCGCTTAATACACATACATACACTACATACAGACAAACAATAACAATATACGGTGTCTTTAATCGCAGAAAAGTACACAAGAGACCTGTTGCATAAATTTGTATTCAGAATAACCATCGCGAAATACCTAGTGCAAAACCGTTCTTAAATAAATTAAGAATATACGCCAGAAATTAAAACATTAGATAATACGTAAATTATCCAATATTTACCTGTACTTAATAAAATAAATACGACCTGGTGTATCTTACTAGTTACCTTAGTAAAGGATAAATTTGAAACTATTCATTTTAGTATAGCGAGTATTTCGTTTACGTTATAATTTGTATATAATTGAATTTAGTTACGCCGTTAGGACATAATCCAGTTGCTAAGATCGTCTAAACGCTTTTTGAGAACAAAACGCGTTCTCAAACCGGTCATACAATATAATTATAGTCCATAGATCTCGCCGTTGTTTACGCGAATCTTCCGTTGTCGTTGGAGTACCACATACCTGCTTCAGCGCTTCAGAGATACTGAAGAGTTTAAATATGCCATGCGCATAAGCAGAGACAAGTATTGATTTTCGCCCGTGATCTAGAGACAACTCGAGTTCATTGCGCTGGCACTTCCGACCCATACCTACTAAGGCTACCGTATACGCTTCTGTAAGACAGGACCGTAATTTAAAAATTAAGAATACGTTCCATTTCACACCGTCTGTTGGAGAGTGGAAAAATTAGGTAGGGAATAGATTAAGATACTATAAATATATTTGTTCACAGAAACGACTTCGCACCCAATAACCAGGCGAGAGCAGAAGGAGCCCTGCTGATACCCATTATACTTAGTTTGAGTTTGTTATTAATATTATTGTAAAATTACCAAATAATATACGTCTTAAACCGCTTTAGTATAATTGTTTAAGGTGACAGTGTGAAGCCCACTAAATAGTAAGAATCCACACCCCGTTTAATAAGAAATATATAAACACGACTGAGCATAGCCGAGGCAAAATAAAACCGCGCTGGGTTACACCAAAAAAAGGGCGGTTATATAAAATAACACTTCGACTTCAAAGGAGGGCGTTATAATGGTTTAATTAGGCCAAAGGCCTTGCATAAACGCAAGCCGCCTGCAATAAACGCTTACTCTTGTTATATAACTATTTTTTAATGCTTCCTTTCAAATGGATCCAAATCAATTGAATTGGGCCGCAGACGCAATAATAAGGTGGATATCTCTTGTCCGGAACGTTTTGCTTATCAACTATATAATAATTTAAAAAATATTTAGATTTAACTACTTCTGGTAAACGAGTCGTTCGGAAGCTTCTTTTGTATACGAGAATGACAACTGGCATTCTCCATCACTATTACAGAATAGGAGGGAGATTCGGCAATAGTTTTTGTTGAAATCAATCCTCTAATAACTTTGATGTCATATCTTCACAATAATTGAGGCTGGAGTTTTTTTATGTTTCTTGTAGGCATTCACCTACCCAATTTAAATGCGAACCCGCGTGGAGAATAATTATCCTCTTTTTTAGAAATTTCTTTACTTTTTTTTTAAGTACTCTCATTGCAATGTTTAAATTCTTTTTGTCTCAATAATTATTTGTCGTTTGTTGATCATTTCATATTCAAAATTTAAATTCTTTAACAACAAACGGTGAAGTATAAAATCAAAAATATTAGTACGGTATCACCTTTTAATTTATTATTTAAAATTATGTGCTAATCAAACATTTTAAACTGACGTGGATAAAATGGTGTCGAAACTTCAAGCAAATGTGCTCCAAGATCGGGTCACAACTGAAAAGGTTGTTAACTATTAATGAAGTTTCTGAGTTCTCTGCGCATTAATGAAGGGAATTTTAAGAGGTAACAAATATTGTCCCAGTGCGTGTGGTGTCTCTATCTCTCTGGGTGTGTGCGTACGTGCGTGTGCGTGTGTATTGATTAAATATAGTTAATGTTGTTTTTTGATTATAATATTTTTCATTCCTTCGTCCGTTAGAGGGTGTTTTGATTTGTTATTTTCAAGGCAGTTTACTAGTACTTAATTTATTAAAACTCTAACTATTTACTAAAATAAAATAAAATTCTATAGATGGCTGTATACGTTTGTTGTTGAAGAAATAAGATGATTTATGCGTAGTAGAAACGTGTAGGAACTCTTTTTGATCCCTGTGTTACGCTCTCGTTAATGCCAACTTCTTTTGGAAAGAAGCCAAGTAATCCAATTAATCAGTTAACCCAAACGAGGTGAGTTTGTCAGATAAACATTTACCCCAAACTTGGTCAAATGCTTTTGCCATAACTAAAGGGACAACTGTTTCGCCGGATTGTTCTAATGTGTTGTTCCAAACTTGGGTCACATGTGAAAAAAGGTCATCTGTTGAACGACTCTGCCTAAACCCATATTCACGGTCACTAAGGAGTTTCTTAGAATGAACTTTTGCTAACTTCCATTATGAAGAAAATTCCCCAAAAGACAGAAATCGAATAGAGCTTAGATAAGACACTAGTTCGGGGAAACATTTCTAGAAGACAATAGCTGGGATACCGTATGGCACAATCGCCTTATTGGCATCAAGCTTAGTTATGATTGATTCTAGGAGTTTGAATCTGAAATGAATTGGTTTAATAGCGTATGAGGAGGAGTTGACTAGGATCACGTATATTCCAGAATCATTGAGATACGAGTTAGATGCAAATCAGCGACTACAGATCCGTCAAAAGATGACAATGAAAGGGGGACGGAATGAAGAAAATTTCTGATGGCTTTAGTTAAAGACCAAAATTACGACTCCACAAGCGGAGATGCAGCTAGTTCAGTGCATTTTCGTTGTTCAAACAACTTTTTAGCTGTATTGATAACACTTTCGCAGGTATTTTTAGCACCAACATAGTATGTATGACTTTCGATCGTTCTATTAGATTTGCATTTGGTACTAGTATTTTTCAAAATTATTACGTCAGCACAAACCGTGTTTAACCAGGTAGGGAACGAGAATGACCTATAAGATTTTGTTTTTTGGAAATATCCATGAGGATGACTTCAGATACTGAAAGGCACTGAAACGACGAGGACGGTTTAGAAAAATATTCACGCCACTGAAAGGTTCCAAAAAATATTGTAAATTACTCCATTTAGCTGACTTAAAACACTACAAGGTTCTATCCGTGTTGTGAACAATAGAAGAATTAGCGGCGTAGAATTTATTTTTACTAAACAATGATCAGATTGACCTAGAAAGACGTGAGATACTTAGAGTGCGGAAATCATTTGTGTGAGATTATTTGAAATAGCAAATGTTTTTGCACTATAACCAGTAGGATTAGTAGTAGGTAATAGAGTTATGGACATTGAAATATCCTGGAATTGAGACATCGCAAGATAGAAACTGTAACAGAAGCTAGTCTTGAAAATTACTGTCAATGGGATACCTATAGATCCAACAGTACAATTTCATAAATTCAGGGCCCGAAAGTTTGAAGCAATTCACGTCGAATTTTTTATTTTTCAAGGAAGAATTCCTTTTGCAAACGATAATGTTCTTCAGATATGCACATACTCGTATTGAAAGTTAGAGTGAAGATTGTGTTTCAGATAAAAACAAAATTTCAAGTTATAATTGTTCAAGATGTTGGAGAACAACATTAGTGTCAGATCTATACCGCGGATGTTACGATAATGGATCAGAAAGCGAATACTTTCAATGACCGAGGCCGCTTGGACCCTGCCCTCCCTGATGTACAAACGGGACAGGATTTTACACTCGGAATTTTTTGCCTTAGAAACCATAACCATATTTTTTTAAATTTTAGACTTTCAATTAAGACAGTAAGTGCAAGAGGAAGAACACGATGAGAATGGATTAATGATAAGGAAATGGTGAGTGGGAAACCCTTACCAAGCTCAGAAGCTCGGAGAACCAACGTTAGGGAGCCCATGGTGGTCATGTTTTTCACCTACTTGACTTGTGATCTATATCCTATTTCTTCATTTTAATCTCGCATATTTTCGAGCTAAATTAAAGAAGATGATTTAACTGAAACAGTTAAAATACAAATCTTAGAGATCAATGTTGGCAACAGTGTTGGATCATATTTTTTGCACAAAATTATTTTAAATTAAAGTAACCCGCCAATTCGAAAATCTGCGTTTGCCAATACGGATATTTACCTTGGAAATACCAGATCACTAAGGGGAATTAAGGGCAAAATGGAAATTATGAGGTGCAGATATTCCATTTATGGAAAATTACCAGTATTATGAAATTATGCAAAGAGGTAATATTAATGTAAAAATGAAACCTGAAGTATTGCTTTAAAGTTTTCATTGCAAAGGGATTCCCTGATTGTAGTACTTGTAAACTGATGGTTTGTATTAAAATAACTGCTTAACAATAATTAAAACCATTTCTGGTAGATTTGAAAAATTTGCCTCCTGTACGACATCGTTCAAATTTCCATCAGTTAATATTGTAACTTTTATATATTCGAGAATAAAGCAGGACATATATAACAAGGTCAATATATTTTATTTATTACTAACACATTCATTTAAACTAAACATACTTTAATAAATGTTAAATCGGATAAATTAAATAAAATTTAATTTTTGGGTGTGACGTTAGACCCGAAATTAAACTGGTCGGAGCATTGTAAAAATTTAAGCAGTAAGTTATCAAAAGCTTGCTTTGCATTAAGAACTTGCTTTACATTAAGAACCTTAATGAGCAATGTCTCAGTAAATGTAGTTAAGTTAGCACATTGCGGATACTTTCACTTTAACTATGTGTTATGCGCTTATAGCATGAGGTCATTCTTCTTGTATGCCCAAAATCTTTAAAATAATTTGGAATTTAGGAAAGTGTTGCAAAAAACAATTTATCAATCTGGGTATATTAACACTTCCCTATATTTATATCTTAAACTGTATATTATTGATGAAAGATAATTACCAGTACTATAATTCATTTTCTGATACTTATAATTACAACACAAGAAATAAAAGTAACTTAAAACCTTGTTCAAGTACGTCTTTCGACTTCCCAAAACAGTAGTAATTATGCGATAAAACTTCTAATAAATTGCCCGATAGGTTAAAACAACTTAAAATACTCGGGCTTTTTACTCCGTTAAAGAATTTCTAGATACCAAAATTGACAATGAGATCAAATGAATTTCTGTGATCTGATACCTATCTGTGATAAACGTTTAACTGTAACATGTGTTCTTTAGACTTTTTAATGTTTGTGTTTATTTTTACACAATTTTATGTTGTACGTAACATTTTTTGTTTCTTTTTTTACATGTGTACATATACTTATATGGTTTTAACATGACGTATTTAAAACAGTTGTTCTAATTAACAAATGAATAAATTATTATTATTATTATTATTATTATTATTATTATTATTATTATTATTATTATTATTTATTTATTATTTTTTTTTTTTTGACATTATAGTGCGTCGACTGCAGAGGTCATTTGCACTTTTTTCTCAACCAGTTACTGATACTTGAAGTTGATTGACTGATTGGGTGCCTTTCCTATAGTATTTGCTTGTCTTGATTTTTACTTTTGAATATAAGTTTTTTATATTTTGTTTAGTAGGTTTGCGTCTCTTAAAAACTTTATTAATCTATTTACGTTGCTGGGTTCGTTGTTTAAACATTTTTCCAGTGAATTGCTTAAATTGTGTTTGCGTCTTGAATTAGCGTGTATAGGGCAGTCGAGTAATATATGGGTTATGCTTAATGTTATTTCACATTCTGGACAAATCGGTTTCGGATCTACACACAGTAAATACTTGGACGTGGTATTTGTGTGTCCTATTCTTAGTCGGGTGATGGCCACTTGTTCTCTTCGGGTGATTGAATTGGGATAGATCCATTTAGTTGGTTCTTTTTTGATTTTTGAGAAAGGTGTGTTGTTGCCTAACCAAATCTGCAGGGCCTCTTTCTCAATACGTTCCTTTAGGAAGATTTTTATGTCATTTGGACGAACTAGTCGACAATCAGTGTAGTTTCCGTGTGCTGCTTGACGTGCAGCATTGTCCGCTAGTTCGTTGCCCATAATTCCACAGTGTGACGGACACCAAGTGAAACATATCTTCTTGTTATTTTCGCTTAGCCATGCAAGACTATCTAGAATTTTTTGTACTAAAGGGTCATGTGAGAAGGTGTCGGATATAGCATGTATTGCACTAAGGGAGTCGGTACAGATTAGAAATCTAGGTTCATTGGTCATATTACAATAGACTACTGCGTGTAAGATAGCATACAGTTCAGCGGTGTATACACTAGAGTAATAAGGCAGAGACCAATTATGTGTTGAGCCGGAAGCGTAGATGGCACATCCCACTCCTTCTTGAGTTTTGGATCCGTCTGTGTAGATAGCGGTATAGTTCCTATGCTCTGTCAATATATTATTGAAGTTGGTTTTTACTAGCTCTTTACAGAATTGGTGCTTGTTAGTTACAGAAGTATCTACGTGAATGCTGGGAGGAGGCATGCACCATGGTGGTGTTTCGCATACACCCAGTTGATACACGTCAAGTGGAAATTCCATTGAGAATTTGCTAGTTATTTCTCTAGTTCTTCTTCCGGCTGGACGCATTATAGTGGGTCTATTTACGTAGGGTTGGACATTTTCTGGGTTGTAAACCATTGCGAATAAGGGATGGGATGTTTGAGCGTTCACTCTATTAGCGTGTTTGCAAACTACGTAATCTAATATATGTTGTATTGGTGGGATATTACATTCAAAACATATATCTTCCAGTCGAGAGGTGCGAAAAGCACCGTTACATAACCTTAAACCTGTACAGTGTATTTGATTTAATTTGTTAATGTGGGTTCTCCTTGTGCTTGAGAGAACCTCTCCACCATATGTGATCTTTGATAGGATTATGGATTTGTATAGGTGGATAAGCGTCTCTTTATTTGCACCCCAAGATATGTGTGATATGTGCCTTAAAAGATTCATTGACCGTTTTATTTCATTGGACATGGCATGAATATGTTTTTTCCAATATAACTTATTGTCAAATACAATACCCAGAAATCGGGTTTCATTTCTTACTTCGATGGTATAGTTGTCAATTCTAAGTCGTGGATGATCGTGCTTGGCTCTTAAACGGCAAAAATGAACTATATGCGATTTTATTGGGGAAAATTTAAACCCCATTTTGTTAGCCGAAATAGATAATTTGTCTATTTCATTTTGAATTTTTTGACTTATATTTGCAGTTATGGTGCCTGATGCATAAATCACTAAATCGTCGACATACATTGTTTTACCGATATCTGGACTGAGGCATTTAACTAGTTTGTTCATGGCGACTGCGAAGAGAATACCACTGAGTGTTGATCCTTGGGGTATTCCGTTTGCTTGTGTACGAGTTTCGGATAGAGTATTGTTTACTCGCACTTCAATTTTTCTGTTTTTCAAAAAATTCTTGATGAAGGTTAACAAACTGCCCTTAATACCCATCTGTTCTAATTCTAGTAAAATTGCGTTTCTATTCGTTCGATCGAAGGCTTTTTCAATGTCAAAAAACACTGCAAAGACATGTTCTCTTATGGCGAAACTATTAAGGATGGCTGTTTCTAACTGCACTAGACAGTCGGTTGTAGATTTAAATTGCCGGAAACCCATTTGGAACTTTCCTAGAAGGTTATGTGGTTCTAAGTACCATGTAAGACGTGTACAGACCATTTTCTCTAAGAGTTTGCAGAGACAAGAGATTAAACATATTGGTCTGTAATTGTCCATAATTTGGGGGTCTTTGTTGTTCTTGAGACACGGAATGATTATTGTTTTTCGCCATTCTTCAGGAAATTCACCATGTACCCATATCCTGTTATAAAGTTGTAGAATTTTAGATTTTTTGCCTTCTGGAATATGTTTAATGACTTCATAGTGTATAGAGTCGGCGCCTGGGGCTGATTTTCTTGACTTTGCCAGGGCGGAATCGAATTCTGATCTTGTGAAGGGTATATTATACTTGGATTGTTTGTCGGAGTGGTTTATTGGTGGGTTAGTTTCATCTTCTGCTGAGTCAGAAGCATTCTGGAATTTTGACTCAAGGTAGCCTGCAAATGTTTCAGCAATGTCTTCAGAGTTATATATGGTGGTATCGTCTGTTTTTATGCTGTTTATTGAATATGTTTGGGATACCGAGCTAATCGATTTTATTTTTCTCCAAACTTCGGCTTTGGATGTATGGTCGGATATATTTGATACATAGCTCTGCCATGACTTTTGCTTGGCTATCACTATTACTCGTCGGGCTATGGCTCTTAATCTTTTAAAGTTAATGGCGTTAGCTACAGTTGAGTCTTTTTTGAATTCATTAAGGGCACGTTTACGATCGCGAATGGCATTCTTAATTTCCTCATTCCACCATGGGACACACCTTTTAGAGTGCTTACTGCTAGTTTTTGGGATGCTAGCTTCACATGCATTTATGATCTTTGAGGATATTTCGTTGACAGCACTATTGACATTTTCGAATGGTATGTTGAAAGGAGCGAGAGTTTCTATAAATTTATCCCAATTTGCTTTATTGATTATCCACCTTTTTGGAATTGATCTGTTTAGATTCGAATTTGGGATTGACATTTTAATAGGAGCGTGATCCGAGAACATGTCTTGAAGTAACACTTTCCATTCAAATCTTAACCCTAGATTAGCGGAGCAAAACGACAGATCGAGTGCAGAGAAGCTATTGCTTCTGGCGTTAAAATACGTGTTTTCGCCGGTGTTTAATAGCATTAGGTTTCCGTCGTAGAGAATTTCCTCCAGTGCTCTACCTCCTGGATCTAAAGACCTTGATCCCCAAATGGGGTTATGAGCGTTAAAATCACCCACTATTAGAAAAGGATGAGGCAGCTGGTTAATTAGTTCGGTAATTTGGTCTTTGTTCCATTCAGGATTTGGAAGATAAATACAGCAAATTGAAAACCGAATTGGAAGGTTGACATTAATTGCGATGGTTTGTAAATTGGTGGTTAGAGAGATTAGAGAGTGAGAGATTTCGCTTTTAATCAGAATAGCGGTTCCTCCATGAGCACGAAGTCCTGGATCTACGTCAATTCGATATGTCTTGAAACCTTTCAAAGAGAACTGTTCTTGTGGTTTGAACCTTGTTTCTTGTAGACAGATACAAAATGGATTCTCTTTACGTATCAATATATTAAGTTCTGCAAGGTGGCTCCTGCATCCGTTAATATTTAGTTGAATGATGTCCATAATTAAATAAATATATAAGAAATAAAATTTGTATGTATAAGTTACAAACAGTAAAGAGACAAATAGTAGAGTAAGACTAAAAACAGTATGAAAAAATATCACAGATTTAGATTATCACAGTTTAAATTATCACAAATATATGACTAGATTTCGATTAGTTCTTTCCTAAGCTGTTTGATGGCGTGTCCTCTTTCTTTTTCCGAGGGACGCCTTTCGGCCAGCCTACCTTCTTCTTTTTTTGTTTTCGGAATATGGGGTTAATCAACAGTTCATCTATTTCTTCGATAGACGAAGCAGAGGCAGAGGCAGTTCTTTTCCTTTTGTCGCTAGTTTCCTCAGTGTCCATTTCACTTTCAGTGTCAACAGTGGTGTGTGCTTTCTCATCTATGTACTTCTTTAAAATAGATGTTAAATTTTCAATTTGGTTTTTGATGGTGTCTTGTACACAAGGTAAAATAACCTTAGACACCTCTTTGATTATTTCCTGTTCGCTATCTTTTGATTGAGCTACTTGAGAGAATGTGGTTGATACTGTCACCGCGGATGTTTGTGCTAGGGCCTTGGCTTCTATAAAGCTTACGTTATGCAACACTTTAATTTCTTGTACTTTTTTCTCTAGTTTGTATACAGAGCACTCTTTTGATCGAGAAGAGTGCTTTCCTTTGCAATTTACGTACTCGATGTCTTGTCCACATGGGGAGTCTCCATGCGACGGACTACCACAAACACATATAGAATCGTTCTTGCAATTGAGCGATGTGTGACCAAAACGCTGGCATCGAAAGCACCTCATTGGTTCCGGGATGTACGGCCTTACCTTAAGGTTATACATAGCAGCTTTGATGCATTTTGGAAGTACATGTCTCTCAAAAGTTAGGAGAAGCATCGGTGTGTCTACCAAAGTACCAGATTTTCTATTTTGTATACGCTTCACTTCAACCACTTGTTCTGATCTTAAACCTTCTAAGATTTCTGCAATGGATGCGTTTAGAAAATCACGACAATATATAATTCCCTTGCAGTAATGTAATATACCGTGAGGGTTGACTTCAACTTCCATTTCACCTATTCTTTTTAACTTTTGTAGTGTCTCAGACTGCTTTTTTGATATAGTTTTAACTAAAAGCCCATCCTTAACCTTATTAACTCTTTTTGTCTCTCCTGCTATACTGTAAATGCTCTTACTAATCAAAAAAGGATTCACTCTCTCAAAATTATCTTCCGGTAAGCGTTTTATGATCAGGAACCGAGGGTAACTCGTCTCACTGACCATATTAGATTTGCACTTCAGTGGGGGAAATTCGTCCCCTTTTAAAGAGGGGGGCGACTCTTGGGAAATTTTTGAAATAGGCACCATATATGTCCCACGAAACAGGAAGAAAAACAAATCGACCATAACAGTGCTCCCATGTTATGGTAGGGCACAGAATACTGTGGAGAGTGTCCTGTTTCCCCACAGGCGTTTCAACGCTAGGGACCAGGCTTCCCCCTGGCCACGCTTAGGCATCCCTTTGCGCAATCCCTTCAGCACCTAAAACTGCCAAACGACCTTGGGATTGGGGGATTTTTTATAGAGGTTACCTTCCTCGTAGTCCGGGCGGTAAAGCCAAGACCACCGACCGCTAGCTGTACAACGTTCCCTAGCCACGCCCTGCTAGAGTCTCTGAAGTACAGTTCGCGGTTGCGGTATTAGGACACGGCTAGCGCTCAGCCGTCCCCAGCAAGGACATCCCGGGATTGCCACACCCGTATACGCTTTTGACGGCGCATGTCCTGGGAAGAGTAGAAAGACAAAGGAAAAGGTCTCTCAGCTTACGCTGGGAGCCTGAAGAGCACAAGAGTTGGAGCTAGGGTGCCCCGACAGAAAAGTGTTAAAGTGAGGGAAGCCACTCAAGACTAGTATAAGAAAAGTGTGCTTCCAGCTAAGGGGAACGCAGGGTTGCCATCCCTGTCCTCGTTAGATACGAGGCCCCACGTGGATTATTATTATTATTATTATTATTATTATTATTATTATCATTATTATTATTATTATTATTATTATTATTATTATTATTATTATTATTATTAACATAACTTCAATACCCTTGTTAATAAAGTATGTTAAAAATAGTTATTTACGTTATAAGTCCGGTACAACGGATATTACGGACGAATAAGTAATTAATTCGGACGAGGCGAAGTCGGGTCAGAAACTCACTCAAAATTAAGAAGAACCAAAAATGCATTTGTTCAAACTTGCGTCAAGCAAAAATGGATAATTATCGTTGTTGCCAGGGACGTTAGGGTTGTTTGTTTACAGTTTGCGACCAGTCAGAAAAGTAGTAATGTGTGATGAAAGTAATATGAAGAATTGTGACGAAATCTTAGAAAAAAAGCAACGCAGCTACTGCAAAACTTATTCCCCTCAAGTCTGAGGAGCGTTACAATAAAGAATACAAGGTGTTTAATGAATGGAAGCGGCAACATGAAGTGAAAATAATTGACGGGGAAGCTATGCTGGCATATTTGTATGTTTTGATGAGTAGTTTTTCGGTTTTAAATACATTTTTTTAGTACAATTTGTTCCATTTCTTTGTTGAGCAAACATTCGATGGTAAAATTAATGCTGCGTGCCTTTGAGAATATTGATATTTCAACATTTGCAAGATTGAAACTATTTTTAAAACATTATTCAATTGGTCACCAGGCTAAACAAGCACAATTTCTCACCCGAGAAGAAGTTTATGAATTCATCAAAAATGCTCCTGATAAGGAGAATCTTTTGATAAAAGTAAGTTACTTTTTTGTATTTGTGAACAATTTGTCCCTAAAATAGTCTCTATTTTTAGGTGGTTTCTCTGATTGGAAAGGCTGGAGGCTGTCGCCGTGAGGAACTGTATGAAATATCTATAAGTGACATAGAAACCACCGAATCTCAAGCAGTTATTACCATTCCTAAAACAAAAACTAATCAAGCACGAGTATTTAGAGTAATCAAAGACATCGAAGGAATTAACTTTTTGGCTCTCAATAAAAAATACGTCAATTTACGACCAAAAAATGTTAAGCACGATAAGTTGATTGCGGGATACCGGCATGGGCAGTACATTAATCAAAGAGTTGGAATTCACACAGTTGGTGGAGTGGCGCGAAAAATCGCGGAATTTTTGGTTTTAAAAAACCTTGAAAGTTATAACTGGACATTATCTGCGACGTACAGGTTCTACGCTTCTTGCTGATTCTGGAACCGATATTTCGGTTCTCAAAAGATTTGGAGGGTGGAAAAGCAACACCGTTGCTGAAAGATAAGTTCAAGACTCTCTTGCTGGCAAAAACAAAATTGCACGCATGATTCAAGGCGGTGAAAGTTTTGTGGAAGTAGTTACAAAACGGCAAGAAAAAGAGTCCTCTTCAAAAACTGTACCGTCAGGAGGCAATGTCTGCAACACAAATTCGAATGTCAATAATATTCCTTTAGCCGCAACAATACATCATGAAGAAATTTTTCCATTGCAAATTAATGGAAACGAAAATGGCACAATTAATATTAATTTTCAGATTCCAAAATATTCTTAGTTCTAATTGGGGGTTATAACTTGGTTTATTGGTTTATTTTTGGTAAATATGTTATAGTTAATAAATAAATTTTTCTTATAAAGCCAGCAATAAATTGATTTCCGTAAAATTCCTACACTACCCTACCGTAAAAATGTGTTTTACTATCGACTGCAGTCTACCGTAAAACCTAATATTATAGTACAGTGTGTCCTATTTTCGATGATATTTCGGAGTATCTCACGTACGAGTAAAGATACAGAGATGCGGTTTTCACTATACCTTGCTACTTTTTTGTGAGAAGAACGCTGGTATAAACAAAACTTTCATAGCCCTCTACGTTTCTGAGATACAGGACGAAATTTAAAATATTGCATTTTGGGACCCCCCTTGTATCTCCCTTATCCTTTAATATATGGCAAAAGTAAAAATTTGTTCGTATGCAGTTTTTTTACGTAGAATCCAGTAGCATAGTCGTATTTTTGCTGTAAGCTGTCAATTTTTAGCTATAAATAAAACTTATGGTTTTCTAACGGAACACCCTATATATTTGTCTTGCGTTTGATTTGATATTTTGTAAGCTTTACAAAAATATATAATACATGATGTGTATTTTAAATAACAAACCTAAAATCTATGATTTCACAAAATCTGTGTAATAACATAGTTTGTATTATATAGCATTAGACTTAGTAGGCCGTGATTATTGGAAAAATTAAATGATCATTTGCTAAGCGCTTGTCAAGACCTGTGAGTTGTAAAATTTATATTCTCTGCGTAATATTGTATTCGATACAATGGCTGAAAATGAAAATTGTCAACATTTTGAAAAATATGACATGTTAGTCCGTTTTACAGAGAGCAATGAAAACTTCCGTGAGGCTTCCCAACTGTATTTCAACAGGTTTGTTTGAATACTTATTTTTCTTTTGACGTATGTAGATTTATTTTTTATTTAAATATCATTTGGATTTAAGGCAACCTTGTCTTTTAATGTTTTCTCGAATAAAAAAAATGGTAGAACATGGATCATTTATCCAACCCAGACCAAAAAGTATAATAAGAAAAATCGCGATATGGATGAAGTCTAGAGCAAGAGATTTGTGTTCCTAAGACTCGGATTCCAAGAACATTGATCAAATATAAATTTAAGCCATACAAGATTAAAATTGTTCACCATTTGCATCCTGGGGATGCAGAGCGTCGTTTACTGTTTTGCAACTGGTATTTGGAACAAATTGGTATTGGTAATAGCTTTGCTAGATTTATAATATGTTCCGACGAGGATTACTTTTCGAGTGCAGGTATTTTCAACAGGCATAATACTAGGCATTGGTCAAAAGAAAATCATCATGTGCTATTCAAAAGAAAGCAACAGGGTCGATTTGGATTTAGCCTAGCTCGTTTTATTTGGGGGCAACAAATAGAATGTATGAAGGCAGTCATACAGGGAACAGATATCTTGAAATCTATGTTACTAGACAATGTTCCCTTAGCTCATCTAAAAAGGATACATTTCCAACAGGATGGCGCGCCCGCACATAATGCTGTAATTGTTCGACCTTTTTTAGACAATTATTTCCCGGAAAAGTGGATCGGTACTCATGGACCAATTAGATGGCCTCCACGGTCACCTGACCTATCCATGCTAGACTTTTTCTTATGGGGCTACTTGCAGAATAAGGTTTATAGTACCCGTCATCGGATAATAGGTGAACGACTTGATGCCACCAATGCGGCATTTCAAAACTTGCAAAGACGTTCGATAATTATTTTAAATGCTTGAAAAAGGATAACCACTGTATGTCAACATTGCTTTCGGGAAAATGGCAACCATTTTGAGCAGTTCTTTTAAGGTGAATATCCATTAAGGGGTTACTATCGAGTTACTATTATGTTAAGTTTTTCAGTTTTATTCTGCCTTAAAATTGATTTAGCTTTTTTAAAATTTCTATGTTTGTAATATCCTAATATAATTAACTCACGACTATGCTATTACGCATATTTTGTGAAATCATAGATTTTAGGTTTATTATTCAAAATACACATCATGTATTATATATTTTTGTAAAGCTTACAAAATTTCCAATCAAGCGCAAGAAAAATATACAGGGTGTTCCGTTAAAGAAACCATAAGTTTTATTTATAGCTAGTAATTGACAGCTTACAGCAAAAATACGACTAAGCCACTGGATTCTACGTAAAAAACTGTATAAAAATCAATTTTTGCCTTTGCCATACATTAAAGGATAACGGAGTTACAAGGGGGGTCCCAAAATGCAATATTTTCAATTTCGCCCTGTTTTTCACAAATGTAGCGGGCTATGAAAGATTTGTTTATACCAGCGTTTAAACAGCAACTCTGTATCTTTACTCGTAAGTGAGAGACCCCGAAATATCATCGAAAATGGGACACACTGTACAATATGAAATAATAATTGACGAAGACCCATTAAATTACACAAAGTTTTCAACCTATTTCTGTGAAATTCCTTTGTCATTATATCTGCAACTTGTTTGTCTGTAGACATCTGTTCAATTCCCAATCTTACCTCCTTTTTCTATGATGAATAAATTTTTCAAGTCGATGTGTTTCGCTCTGCGATGAAATTGTGGGTTTTGAGCTAATTGAACTGCTGCTGAATTATCTACTTGTAATACAGGTTTCAAGTTTAAATTGTCCAACGAACAGTTTTGTTAACCAAATAAATAAATGATCTACAGCCACTCTCCAACAATGTAGATGCACTTCAACAACGCATTTTAGAAGCGTGGGATAGTGTATTTCAGGTTAGCATAGATTCACTCATTTCAACTATGCCTAATCACTTACCTGAATGTGTGAGAAACAGAGCAGGGTCGACGCATTATTAGTGTTAACAATATTTGTATCTTGCTAAAATTGTCATAGTTTATTAATAGGAATAAAATACACGTTTTCTTTCAGTCATTAAAATAGCGTTTACTATGTGTTCATTTATTTATGGCGGCCATTATACACCTCGACGCACGTATGGGAGAAAAATCGCTAACGGACTAGGCGGTATCTCAGTGTATTAGCAATTGAGGACACTGATGCAAGAAGGGGATAAGTCACAATATATAAATTCTTCAGGAAAGGCAAACAATTTTTTTTTCAATTTGTTTTCGATATTTCTTTTATTTGATAATGGTTGAGTAGATGTCACGTACAAAAGAAAAAAATCAAACTTAAATTTAAATAATTCAGGAATAAGGCAATAACATTAAAAAAATACATTTTGGTGCAAAAACAGGATAAATCATAATAATAAATTCGAACACTATTAACGCAAACCTCATAAATACTGAAACTTGTAAGTCATTCGGAATTAATGGCAATGGTTGATTTTTACTTTTAAGACTGATAAAAAGGCATGTCTGCTTTTGCGACATACTCTGAAGCGAGTTGAATAACATTTTTGTATTTTATCTTTCAGTGGTAATGGAGCGACATAACAGATATCAATACCATTAAAAGTAATCGTTTGATTATATTTCAGAAGGGCAAACGCTAGAAACATAGATCCACTTGCAGAAACAGAACATTATATATCATCAGAATATTTAGAATACCAAAAAAAAAAGAAAATTTTCTTGAACAAGATTTTATACTCTTGTGGCAAATAAATCCGTTCAACAACTCGTTTTTTCTTTTCGACTACTCCAAATGACCTGTTGCACGGTAAGAAGCTGTGGCCGGGTTCTGGAAAGCGATGCACTATGGATTCAAATCTTCCTGTTTTACATAACGCAGCAAGATACCGTACAATGGTATTGTTCTTATTTCGTGAGCAACAGTTATCTGAGAATAAATACAACTTCTTTATGTTCTTATCCAAAGTATTCATTATATAATGCTGCAGGAAACTTATGACTTCCTTAGCTCCCTTTTTTGCTATAGTTTCAGTATACATATAAAAATGGGATGGGGGACTTTAGTTTTCGCTGAATAAACACAAAAATTGTACATCCACAGGTGTCTCAAATAGGATGCATCTGTTGAAGGTACTTTTGTTAAGGGCAAATTCTGCTGAAAATCTATACACCGTACTTCAACTTCTCCATTTTCATTTGCTTCCATTGAACGCTCCTTGAAATCTTTATAACACCACTCTGATTTTTTATATGCTACTCCTTCTACATCTTTATCACTTTTTTCTTGTTTTTCGTCTAAAGTAGATTTTATCTTGTTTTCCAGGAAATCACATTTTTTGCAGGTATCGGACCCAGCTCTACCAAAGTTATAGTTGAAATTATCCTTAAAATATCTGAAGTAATAATCGTAGGATACAGGAGGATTAATTTTTTCACCTCTTTGAATACTCAAATCCGCAGATAAATAACAGCTCTTGGATTTATCGCGGCTATAATGGGACTCACGGTGTGAAAAATCTGATGTGGTCACGAACTTGCTGAACTATACCTTCTGGAATTTTATTTGCTCAGACTTGGGTAGTTTGATCTGGAACAAGATGCAGTTTTATTAGAAATGCCATTGTACAATGAATAATTTGCGTTATCTAGCTTATATTTAAATGCAAACTGGCGTAACTTAGGATTTTCCTGGCGGGGTCGAAACGTTCGTTCAGCTGAAACCATCACTAATCCGGCTAAATATGAGTCTTGTCTTTTTTTCTCGCCTATTTTACTAAATTATGGAAATATATTCCTGCGGTCTGGTGTTTTCCTTACATCTACAACGATCCTTCTGTTTTCTAGGAGGAACTTTCTGACCTCTAGATCCTAAATATTCTTCACCTCTTGCAGGTTTACCTTTTGCAATGTTTCTTTTCCACTTATCAACTTTTCTTGTCTTCTTTCTTCCACTGCTTCTACTGCTGGGACCCGCTTCTACTTCTGCATTACTTGCTGAATTTGAATTCACTGAAGTATCACTTGAGTTCACCTCGTATTCACTTCTTGAGCCCTGAAACGGCTCAGATTCTTCAGATTCTTGCCCCGACATTACACACACTAATGAGAAAACGAAATAAACCTAAACCGCGTAGCAACCTACTCGTACGCAAACAACGAACTGACTGACCAAACGTTGAGCTGTTCACGACAGCAAGCTGCGACTAATTGGCGCTCTCGTCGTTACAAGGCTAGGAAAGTCGGATAAGACGGGGTAGGCGGGCAAAACGGGTTTTCACATTTAAAACTATACCACTAACGGCATCTATTCGTTATTGGGTTAATTACATTTATTACAGTTCCTATGATTGTTTGAATCCGCCAGTACAAACAGATCTGCCGAAGTGAGTGCAGTGCCTTAATTTTTTATGTGAAATATAACCGCGGTCGGCCATTTTAAGCAAGATAATTATATATTTATGTATTTGAACGCAATTATGTGATAATATTCGTAAAGTACACTATTTTAAGCTTAACTTGTCATAACTTTTATTGAAAATACAATAAGTTACTAAGTTTTATTTTGGAATTTTTGTAAAAGTGTGCATGTCGGGCAAAATGGGGCATTCCAAAATGGGGTACCCCATTTTGACCTATTTTTTTTAAGTTCTGCCTCTTATTGTCATCGTTAATAATATAATGTTTTCATTGTTTTTAGATAGTGTTTAAATACAAACAAACCACCAATAGGCAGAGTTGGTCAAAAATAAGCATGCAGGACGCTGTGAAAGCTGTAGTTAGAGGTGAAATGGGATATCACCGTCATCTATTAAATTGAATGTTCCGCAAACAACTCTGGAACGATACGTCAAAAAACGAAAAAATAATCCAAATGAGGAGAATGTTTCAACTACTTTGGGTAGATATAAAACCGTTTTAACACCGCAGCAAGAAGAAGAAATTTCAAGTTACTTGCGAGATATGGAGGGACGATTATTCGGACTAGCCATGACTGAATGCAGAAAACTCGCCTTCCGGTTAGCACAGTTAAACAATATTGGCCATCCTTTGAGTAAAACTACCCAAATTGCTCGAAAAGGTTGGATGCAGGGCTTCCTGAGAAGATCTCCGGAATTATCAATTAGGAAACTAGAAGCTACTTCAGGAATGCGCGCAAGGGGATTCAACAAGGTTGCTGTTTCAAATTTTTCACACTTCTGGAAGGGTTGATCGAAAAACATAATTTCACAGCACAGCAGATATAGAACGTCGATGAACCTGGCGTCACAGTGGTTCCCAAAGCAGCTTCAAGTAGGTGCTTTGACATCAGGAGAGAGGGGCGAATTGGTAACTGTAGAAATGTTTCTCTGCGGCAGGTTCCTACATGCCTCCTATGTTAATTTATCCGCGCAAGAAAATGCAACAGGGAGTTTTGGATGGATTGCCACCTGGGGCATGGGCAGCGCTCAACCAAAAGGGGTGGATAGGTATGGAAATATTTTTTATATGGTTCAAAACAAAATTTGTTGAATTTTCCAAGGCCTCAAAAAACACACATGCACTTCACCTTTTAGACGGGTCCTCTTCACATATAGTCCGGCCGGCGAGATGTGTCTTATGACTCATCTTTTAGTGAAGCATGGTTTAAGACTTTAAAAACGTATGTCGTTATTGGTTCATATAGTTAGTAATTTTGAATACCAACAAAACATCGTTAATGTTACTAGGTTATTTTCAAATTTAAGCCGCACTGTCGAATTTAAATAAAATTATTGTTCGAATATCTCGAGATTTAGCATCCTAAAGGTCTTAAAAATCCTCATACACTCGTATAAATAAAATCGAATTTCGTTTAAGGTCTGTTCGCATTTATTCTGGCATGTAAAGTCCACCGAGTGTGGGTAATCATATACTAAAAATGTATTGTACAACTTTAAACGATTATCAGAACTGAAACCGGGCCAACAAAATTTTGTTATGGATCTGTTTTACAAATTAATTATGTCAATAATTTTCAATAAGAAACGAATTAGCTAGCAGTAAGGCAGTGCCCGGATGAAGTGCGAAAAGTTTGGTTAATTGTGGAGGATCGTTTTTAGCCGACAGATCTCACTGCGTCAAAAGAGTCAAGACTGTAATTTGGTTATCGAAACCACTTATAAATAACTGATTTTGTCATAAATAAATACACTGTATTGGATGAGATTTATTATTAGTTAATAATATAACCGATTTTAAAAATCTGAGTTTAGTTTGTCAATATATATATATATATATATATATATATATATATATATATATATATATATATATATATATATATATATATATAACGAATGTAAACCTAAGTACAGCTACATAGGTATATGTTAAATATAATAATTCTTTACAATGTTATAAACTAAAATTCTAATGTTTGCTTTAAATTCAAATATTGGACATCTTATAATTAAAAGTCATCACCTTTACTTTCACTATCATCTTCACTCGACTCTCCGACATGGACTGGTTTTACCATTTCCTCAGCTCTTTTTTGAACGTCCCACCAGTGGTTCATTTCCTTTTCTGCATGTAAAATACACTTTTGCCACAGTTCTCCAGATGCTTGATTTAATGAATCCTTCTATATCGATAAAACGTTTTCGTCCCTGAAGCCTTCCAACGTTTTTGCTGTAATACTGTTTACAATTTGCCCATATTAACTCGATAGGGTTGAATTGACAGTGATACGGAGGTAAACGTAAAATTTGACGTCCCCATTCAGCATATCATTCGAATGAGGAATGTTGTGGTTTCTTAAAAATTGAAGAAGATCTTCTTTCTTCCAACTACTTGAAGGTAATTTGTTTACTAATGTAGAATGATAACTGGCGTTGTCAAGAATTAACAAACTTGGTTTCTCTAAATTTGGTAAAAGCTGTTCTTGAAACCATTTTTGAAATAGATCAGCATTCATATTATCGTGGTAGCCTACTGTCTTACTTTTACTGGAAAATACCAATGATGAATTGGGTATGAAACCATCCTTGTTGCCAGCAGTACGTTAAAACTAAAATTTATTCGGTTAAAAATATTTTTAACAAATCGGACTATTTTAATTACCTTTTCCCTTCTCCTAGCGGTTTGTTTTTTGTGCTTTTCAAATCATTATCATGTCATGATTTTCGAATGCTTCCTCGACTAAAAATCCACGTCTCATCTAAAAAGACAGGATCGTAACTAATTTCACAACTTTTATTAGCAAAATTACCAATTTTGTGTAACAATTGTTTCAAACTGATTTTACTGAAGGTAAATATTTTATCTTGTTTAAGTTCAGTTTGGAGTTTTTCGATAGTAATATGTGAGCCTAAAATTAAACAGTGATTAACTCCATTTCAACAATAATTTCTGAATTATTTACCAGCTGCATGCATGTTGCAAATCTTTCGTTTCAAAACGTCTTTCACGTATTCGTCGACATCCTCTGACTTCGACTTCAAACGCAGCCTATGTTTTTGCGGTGAATCCGGCGCCAATTTCCCAGATTCTAAAGCGAGAGCCATTCTTGCCTTTGTCCGAGTTACGGTTTTCTCGGAAATGCCGCATGCGAGAGCAGTTGGCTGCAACATAATATTACATAAATATAAATTTAAATAGTGAAAATTATTAGTGTACCTGGATAATGGAAGCTAAAGGTAAACTTGGCCCCCCGTTATCGCGTTCCATCCCGAAATAATGCAGTATATTCATTAACATTACTTGAGTTTGGCTTTTCAAAGATTTACCTTTTAATGACATCATTATTTGCTGCAAAATAAATAAATACATTCAATCAATTGGAAATACATTTGGCATTATAAACTTACCTCCTAATAGTGAATATTAATAATAATAGTTTTGAAAAAAAAACTGTTGTTTACAAATGCAATGGAAACTAATAAATTACGAAGCGAAAGATAAATTATTATTACTGCAAAACACGATGCGATTATACGAAACCAAATACGAAGATTAATTTGAGGTTAAATAGCCAAGAAGACATCTGACAGCATCATGTGCTTTGACTTTAGAATCGACATACGGTTTTAAATATATAGCAGACGTATAAATTATAACCCGTCTTTCTTTAAGTGAGAACTTCGCACTAAGATAAAGGGAACAGATGCATTTCACAGTAATAATTATAACTCCATTCTCGAGTCCACCTCTCCCTGGCGCTACTATACTAAAAACTTGAACCTCATAAATTATGCAAGAGATAATGGCCTAGTTCTTGTGTGTTTCCCGCCTCACACTACGCACCGCTTACAGCCACTTGACGTAGCATTTATGAAGCCTTTAAGTGTTTCGAGGATGAAGTACCTAAGTGTGTGGCTTAGAATCAACCCTGACCGGGTAGCTACTTTGCACCAACTGTCTGTATTATTTAGCGTTGCTTTCATAAGAGCAGATACAATGACAACTGTTATAAATGGCTTTAGAAAAATCGGAATATGGCCTATGGATGCAAGTGTTTTTTCCGACGCCGATTTTTTACCATCTGCTGCCACCGAAATGGAGGATAAAGAGTCAATATATCCAGAAAAATCCAAGGGTGTACCAGCAGTTGATTGTCAAGCGAGAACATCTAAAATTAGTGATGCCCCAAAACAGAATCCTAACCATAATTCTTGCACTACAGTTCAGCTGCACAAATCAGACAATAATACTTTTCCCATACCAACAACTTCAAAAAGTAACATTCCTGTAGGTGAAAAAACCCCAGAGAAACCTGAGACCCTTCCCGCTGTCCATCCTCAACCAAGCACATCTCGAATAAATGATTCTACTTTTCCACTTTCCAGTCCAACAGCCAGCATTCCAATTCCACAGTCTAATCAGATCAAACGAACGTCACGAAACAGAGGCAAAAACCGTTGTTTTGACCTCTACCCCGTACAACGGTTGAAACCAACAATAAAAATGCCTCGAGGCAGATGGCTGTAAAGAGAAAAATAGATGATCAAGGAGATTCCAAGAAGGCCAAGGAAAAAAAGATAAAAAAAACGAAAGTTATCCGAAAAGATGATTCAAGTGATAGCGAAATTAGCAATGGCAGTGATGCGGAATGCCTTTATTTTGGAGACCTTTATACTATATCTTCCGAGGGATGGATCGCTTAATATGTGAATTCTGTAGCTAAATAGTTATTTTTTACTTAACACTTTTGACACCCCAGTGTTAAACTATTTAACCAAAACAGTTTCTATTTGTGTTTCGTTAAGGTTTATCCTTTACAGACAATTATATGCTGTTTCTACAAAGTTGCTTGTCTTTTTAAATCATTTTTAAAGTTTGGGTACCCATCTTGCCCGGCTATCCCCGGGTGCAAGAACGGGATAAGTCGTTTCGACTTATCCCCTTCTTGCATCAAAGACAACTTATGGGATAAGTCAAAAGTTGTGTTAACTCCGTTATTAATTGCCTGACATACCATTCTTCCACCAAACGATAGTCTATTTACATTATATTCAAACCGCATACATAACTCAATTTTTATAAAATGATGACATCCTTAATTAAAGCATTATATTTCGGTAACGAATTAACCGAGGGGCCTCACATTTTCTGGATTAGAACTGTTTGATGATCGCTTCATGCGCATCTAATAAAAAATGCAATATGAAATTTGACCCTAATAGCTGCCAGCTCCACAGGGGATATGATGCAATATTTACGTATTATAGGAGCAAACTCAAACACTACATCGAAGTTCAACTACTGCCTTACTTTCATTCTTCCATTGTTCCTCTTCTTCACCAAACATTTCAAATAAATGTTTAATCAATTTATGGAGTCTTTCATAATTATTTAATCTATTTCTGTTGTGATCAATTTTTAATCATAATCATTTTATCACAAAACGTCGGAGTATTAAGATGTTATCTCTTTAGCGCAGTTGTAATACCTGAAAATTACTTAACCCATAGTAAATCAATAAAAAACGTTTCTTGCTCTTTATCAATAAACCTAAGGTGGTACCCAAATATTTGTAGAGATAATTAATATTACCTAAACATTATAGAATTTCATAAATTATAATTCATACATTTTACAGCAATTTATTTTAATATTGATCAACCGGTTTCGATGTAACATTATCATTATCAAGCGTTTTAAAAATAGATGACATTTGGTACTAGCATTGAATAACGAAGTAGTTTCACTCAACGGTACTAGTAATGTGTTAACACTCGTAGGTACCTACATTAGGACAGTTTAATAACAAAAATGTATTTGATCTCGTTAATACTCGTTACTAACGTCAAATATCATAATTTTTAAATTCTTGATATGTCATTTCGAACTTAGTCAATCAATAATTAAAATAAATAAATATTATTGATCTTAGGAGGGTTAATTATAAATAATTCATCATTTTGTTAGGTCAGTCACACAAATGAATAATATTAGACGTTTTACGCATGAGCTCAAGATACTTAATGGCGTATTAATTTTCGAGTTGGTTACAATATTTTTCAGAGAATCGCTTTTTTTAATTTACCTGTTTTTTTGAAGTGAAAACTTTATATCGACCAAACACTACCATCACGTAATGAAAGTACAGAACGCCTGAATTGTTTTTTTTCTGTCGGATGCATTCATTGTTAGATGTTTCATACAAATCACAACGGCGCCTTCCATCAACTCCGTTTAAAATCGTTTATTAATAGATCCTATTAATGAATGGTTTGGAGTTGCTTAATAACTCCGATTAATAAACGATTCTTTGAGAAATAGTTTTAATTATCTTCATGTAACGAAATTAACACACCCGATACGTTAAACGTTAGATGTCAACCTGTCTGCCTTATCTTAATACATGTCCGCTAAAACACTGCAGGGAAGTAAATATGGTAAAATATTTTGAAATTATTAATATGTTGATATTAAAAATTAATGACTTCACTAGAATGTTGTGCAACTAATTATCATTGAAGGATGAATTACTAATATGCTTTAAAATAGCTCCTAGCAAGAAAAATGTTTAAAATTTGAAAATTTAATACATGCGTATAGTAATTTTATAGAATTAAAATCTTCATTCCTAGGGAATGCGTTCACACGCAATTTTATAAAGTACATAATTAATAGTATAAAATTACATCAGTAGTAACGCACATCAAGTAATCAGTGTTTAAAAGTAGCAATTATAATTTGTTATGAAATTATAATAAACAAGTAAATTTACTACGTTACAAATTATCAAGTTTACTCACCAGAACTTTTATGATTATAGTGTATGCATCTAACCTTTATTAAATGTTAAAATTATGAGGCGTTTACAATTGAAGTTCGTAAAGACTATACGTGATATTAGATCTGGATCGTAAATTATTTATGCATATAATGATTTACCTACTTTTTGCTGTTGGTATAGACGTGATAATGTAAACCATAATTCGCTAATTAAACGTTATTATATATATTGTTGCACGGATAAGATAATTGAACGTTATAAAATTTTATGAAAATTACCTTTCTGTTAACATTTTAATTTAAAAATGTTATTATAATTTGATATTTCATTAGACTTCTTTTTGGTTAAATTTCGATTGCAATGGTCAATAATTTTCTACATCCTACACATGTTTGTTGAGATGCATTACAAAGTGTATGTAGAAACTATATGTTTACAAACTAAAACCGACTATAGATCTATATCATAATTTAATATTTATGGTAGTTGCAAGGTGTATTCAAATGTCAGTATCATTGTAGAATTGCAGTATAACGAATATAATATTCAAATGCACATCCACAACTAAAGATTAATTGCTGTTCACTACAAGCCTTATATAGAATTTGCGTTACGTATTGTGTGTGTATGGCACAAGTAGGTAGACCTTTTCGGAAGTATCGTGAAAGTGTTTTTATTTTTTTTATTATTGTGGTACTCTGAATCTTAAATATGTTGATCAGAAACATAATATTGATTTTATATCATTTTTCTCATTTTAAAAATTACTTTAGCAGAAAGCACATAAATGATTTCAATCGCTCATAACTGTCTAAATAACGAGAAAAAACAGCATGATTGAAAAGTATCGTACACATTAAAATCTGAGATTAAACCTGCTTTGACACGTTATTAAAAAAATATTACAAGCAAACTGCTAATGGCGTAAATACGGTAACTTATTATGTAAAATCTGGGATTCTTAGCAATTTGAGTGAAAATTACACAAAAGTATTAGAAATTTACGGTTCATACATTTTAAATTGATGTTTTACAATTCCTTCTAGTCATCATTAAATACCTATGTACCTACCTTTTTACATAAATTGACAATATGACAATAATTTTAAAAACTTCAGGCACTCGAAAAACGTGCCCCGTCGTCTACTATTAGAGTCTATTCAATCAAACATTTTTGTCAAATTTGAAAGCAATCACTTTTCAAGCTTTAGAGTACTTCGAATGAAAGAAATTTAGTCCTTCCTTCACCGCAGCTTCGTAATACTATCAGCACAAAAAATCACCTAATACGTAATTTTTTTTTACTGCCAAAAACACTCCTTTTTTAATCATAATTTAGATATTCTTTTAGAAGTCTATGGTAACATAAATGAACTACTATAATGGTTTGTAAAATCTGGAACACTGGAACTGTGGCAGGATCTGTAACAAACAAAATATACCCACGTACCACAACGACTTTAGTTCGCCCTATCCGACCGCTGATGATGATAGTGTAGCTGTCGAAACGCGTTCGGTGTTTTTTAATTGGTACGTGGGTGTATTTTGTTTGTTACTATAATAGTCTTACTGATACATTTTCATTTAAATAAGCTGAAAAACCGCCTAAGTTATAACACAGGAGAAACCTTGAAGACAACCTGCATAGTGTTAAAAATATTAAAACAGATTAAAAATGATTATTTGATAGCCGTAGCGTACAGCAAATTCAGCAAAACAAAGCGAGCGAATAAGTTGAAATATAACCCATAATTTGCTTACCTTATAAGATAAAGAATTCATAAGGCCGCAATACTACGTCGTATAAAGCTTTAATACATGTTACACACTTTTAAAACAAACTTGAATTCATGAGGATCTTAGATAGCAGCACAATACATTCTTCATAATGTCTACACAAGTCTGTAATAATCCATAGCAATAGGTAACTAACCTCCGTTGCAAGCGCAAGCGCAAGCGCAAGCGCAAGCGCAAGCACAAGCACAAGCACAAGCACAAGCACAAGCACAAGTACAAACATAAACACAAGCACAAGCACAAGCACAAGCACAAGCACAAGCACAAGCACAAGCACAAGCACAAGCACAAGCACAAGCACAAGCACAAGCACAAGCACAAGCACAAGCACTACCACAAGCACATGCACAAACAAACACGAGCAATAGCACAAACACCAGGACACCCGGACATACACCCGCATCCGTAACGGACCCGGATTCACATCCGCACGAACGCACCCACCCAAGCACTCACGTACGCACACACGCACGCACACGCACGCATGCACGTACGCACGTATGCACACAAACGTACGCACACACATACACACACACACACACACACGCACGCACGCACGCACGCACGCACGCACGCACGCACGCACGCACGCACGCACGCACGCGCGCACGCACGCACGCACAAACGTACGTACGCAACACGCACGCACGCAGGCACGCACGCACGTACGCACGTACGCACGCACGCACGCACGCACGCACGCACGCAGGCACGCAGGCACGCATAATGTACGAGGTTTTTTTATCATACCTTATAAGACGTGTTAAGGCATTCCTGTCCATTTGAAACGATTTTTGAAAAAACAGATGTTGGCCCTTTGGTCAAAAATTTTCGAATTTTTTCTTGCATTTTTACACGTTTTGAGCCATTTCTGACCATTTGAGATGATTTTTGGGAAAAAAAATTTTTTGGCTCTTTTTTATTACTAAGTAGAATTTATGTCATTTAGGAATTATATTCTCTGATCAACTTTTTCGATCGTGATCATTTTTGTTTAGTACGTCAAGCTTTATAGGTATTTTTAAATAATTACTTAAATTTAAGATAAAATAAATTTAACCATTTAATGATATTAAACAATACTGTAAAAAGTTTTTAGTAGCAAAAAAAAAAACACAGTACACTAGTTATAAAACACATCAAATTCTTTAAATTTTTCTTGTGTTTGTTTAAATTATCAATTACATTGTATTGTGAGGTCATGTGTTGCTCACATCAGATTTTTTCTTTAAGCGCCGCCAACATATGTTAATCAACAGGACATATTACTTTTAGTAACTTAAAATTTTTGTTAAACAGGATTTCTAGTTTATTAAGTATAATCATGATATTCTACAAAGTAAGTTTAATCAGGACACATGTGCTTTATATATCACTCTTCAACACGTTTATGCGTGTGTTTGTGTATGTTTATTTTGTAGAAGCAACTATAGAACTTTGAAATTTGATAATTGAAAATTGTAGGTCATTGCGAGAAAGTCAGTTTTGTGCCGTTAAAATTAAGGGTAACAGTTAATCGTATTTTTTCCAAAAACCATTTATACTTAGAGCCAATAGCCAGTTTGCGAACTGCATTCTACGAGGAAAATCTTCAGGAATCAATTCATGCACTTTTTGCAAATGATATGGGTATAACAGCTGTTCTTGAAGAATTTCACGAATTAATGTGTTTGGCTTATTAAATTGTGCGGCTAATTTGCGAGTGCTCGTTGAAGGAGTGCCACCTACAGCATTCAAAATATTTTCCTCTAATTCCACCGTACGCACTGTTCTTATCAGACCAGCATCAATACTTTTTTTCTTAAACATTCCGAAAGTTATAGAAAAAGTCAATATTATTACCTTAGTAACCGAAATCACTCACCATTCTTTCTTAGACGTTGATCAACTCGTTGAAATGTCTTCTCATTTGGAGTAGTACGATTAGAAAATCTATCGTGATATAATCTTCTTGCTTCCAAAGCTTTGCAAGAGACAAGACCATACATGAGATGCACATCTTCATATTCAATAAAAGTGAATTCCATATTTCGAATAAGTTTACAATTCAAATCACCACGAAATCCAAAAATCAGTAAATTTAAAGTAAATTAATGTCGATCAATGCATCAGCGATGTGACAAATGTCAAGTTTTAAAATGCAGGTTATTTATTTATTTCGTGTCATAGGAATGTTTCACATACGTTTTTTTGAGTGAAGATAAATAAAATGAGCAAGGAATAAAATTATACCTCGTGGGTCAATAAACTCACTTAAGATTGCAACATTTTCTAAATAATTAGTATGTTTAATTTGGTTTTCCTAATTTATTATTAATGAGTGTTTTCTCGTAAACATTCGAAAAAACACTGGCTTAATATTTTTTAATAACCTATTAATTATGAAACATTAATTCGTTTATTATTTTTTTTCTCGAAAATAGTTCATTTTATCGATATTAAACAAGTATACCTTTTTTTACGTAAGGGTTCAAGCTACCCAAAAATATTTTTTTTAGATCTTTATCATACAGGGTGTTAAAAATTTAAGCGTTAAGGTGTACAACTTAGTCCATCCCTGGTAAACTAAACAAGCTAATTATGTTTCAAGGATACTATTTTAAGAGGCCCTTACTAGTGGCCATCATACTGAATTTGATTAAATTATGTCAAGTACTTTAAAAGTTATTCAAGAAAAACTTATTTCCAGCGGTGTCTCTTAGGGGCTCACATTTCCGTAGGGAGGGTGTGGAGGAAAAAAATGTATAGACACCTTGTATATATATATATATATATATATATATATATATATATATATGTATATATGTATATATGATATATATATATATATATATATATATATATATATATATATATAATAAATAATACTATGCTCACTTAGTTGTTCAAACATAAATTGCACAGAAATTGAGCTGATATTAAAAATGTAATTTATTATTACATATCCACGCCGAATACCAGTATGTCAATGCAAAGAACTAACCTTTCAAATGTTATACCTGCTTGTTGTTCCTATCTACCTCGCTTCTGCTATACATAAACGTAGCACAGACGACACCGTTTTATTTACATAGGAGAGAAATTTTCCATTTATACATATATTTGTTAAAATATAACACAAGTGACGTTGCCCGACACACCTTGACAGAGGTATCATATCAATATTCGTGTTTCCATTTTGTGTATTCAGTAATATATTGAATGAGATGCCAATGTCTTATTTTAACTTGCGTAAGTTTTAGTGTAATGTGTTTTTATGAATTCGGATAAAAGAAGAAGTGAATTGTACGACTAAAGCAGTAGAATCGACAAATAATAAACCATTAAATATTAAGCAGGGTATATTTTGGAATATAACATGTAGCAACATGACTATGCTTTTTGTTAACCCGTTTTTTAAAACTAATGAAAGGTTTTTGTTCTAGCCACATGTACACGTCAGAATCAACGACTAATGGTTGCTAGCACAACTCGTTACTTCACTAGATATCTGCCTTACTAAATAAATTCCAACTTTAATAAGGGATCTTTAACATGTCAAACATTGGATTGCCATCGGACCTACAGTTTTACTTCATACCCCAGAAAAGAAATGTATTGGTTACACATAAATGTTTGCTTGGTACAACAAACTGCGCTTGACGTATGTCAGGATATCCATAACTCCCCTAGCGACCGTAGCACGAGCAACTATTTGCTGACTTGTAAGGTAGTCTCATGTGGATACTTATCCTAGCATGTATAAAATTACGTTGACAGGTACTAAAGGGCCACGGCTAGAGTAACCGGAAAGATAGGCGACTTTTTGGCAATAAGGCTATCTTATGCCAACATTAACCAGGCGAAGGACTTTATCTTTAGATTGAAATGCTAAGTCGTCCAAGATACGTTTTGGCTAGTAATCGGTCTAGTGCATGTTCATTACTAACGAAATTGGTATGATTTCCTCGGATCACCTCTTTGGCTACGAAGGGCAGTCAGGTTAGGAACATACACGCCCCGTTGTTGACGACCGTATGAACACACAATGGCAAGATGGTATGCGGAATTTTAGAGGTATATATATATATATATATATATATATATATATATATATATAACACACACACACACAAGGTGTCCGGAAAAATGTTGGATATCTCTCGGATTCAGATAGAAGACGAAAAAATAACATGACAACTTCCTATAAACTTTTTCCCCCAGACCCCCCTTCGGAGATGTGAGCCCTTAAAGGACGTCGCTGGAAATAAGTTTTTCTTGAATAACTTTTAAAGTACTTGACATAATTTAATAAAAATTCAGTATAATGGCCACTAGTACGGGCCTCTAAAAATAGTATTCTTGAAACATATTTAGCTTGTTTAGTTTACCAGGGATAGACCAAGTTGTACTCCTTAACGCTTAATCACACCCTGTATGATAAAGATCTAAAAAAATATTTTTGGGTAGCTTGAACCTTTATCTAAAAAAAGGTATACTTGTTTATTATTATTAATTATTTAGAAAATGTTGCAAACTTAAGTGAGTTTATTGACTCACGAGGTATAATTTTATTTCTTGTTCATTTTATTTATCTTAACTCAAAAAAACATGTGTCAAACATTCCCATGATACGAAATAAATAAATAACCTGCATTTTTTAACTTGACCTTTGTCACATCGCTGATACATTGATCGACATTAATTTACTTTAAATTCACTAATTTATGGATTTCGTGGTGATTTGAACAGTGAACTTATTCGAAATATGGAATTCACTTTTATTGAATATGCATATATGCATTTCATGTATGGTCTTGTCTCTTGCAATGCTTTGGAAGCAAGAAGATTATGTCACGAGAGATTTCCTAATCGTACTATTCCAAATGAGAAGGCATTTCAACGAGTTGATCAACGTCTAAGAAAGAACGGTGAGTGATTTCGGTTACTAAGGTAATAATACTGACTTTCTCTATAACTTTCGGAATGTTTAAGAAAAAAAGTATTGATGCTGGTCTGACAAGAACAGTGCGTACGGTGGAATTAGAGGAAAATATTTTGAATGCTGTAGGTGGCACTCCTTCAACGAGCACTCGCAAATTAGCCGCACAATTTAATAAGCCAAACACATTAATTCGTGAAATTCTTCAAGAACAGCTGTTATACCCATATCATTTGCAAAAAGTGCATGAATTGATTCCTGAAGATTTTCCTCGTAGAATGCAGTTCGCAAACTGGCTATTGGATCAGCAACGAAATAATGAAAACTTCATTAGCACTATTCTTTTTACAAATGAAGCGGCTTTTACCAAAAATTGTATAATGAATTTACACAACTCACACGTATGGGCTTATGAAAATCCTCATGTAACTATTGTTTTGCATCATCAACATCAGTTTCAATCAATTAATATCTGGGCAGGAGTCATTGGCAATTTTCTGATTAGACTATTTGTATTGCCGGCGCGAGTGAATGGACAACTTTATTTGGAGTTCCTACAGAACGATTTAATAAAGCATGTACCTCTTGAAACCCACCGAAACACGTACTTTATGTACAATGGGACACCACCTCATTTTGGCGTTGCTGTGCGGGAACACACTTAAATAGTGTCTATCCAAACTTCTTATATATATATATATATATATATATATATATATATATGGGAAATAGTACAAAATTATGAGTGTAATTAATGAAAGGCAGCTTGACGTTCTGCGTTTATCAGACACAAAGTGAAATCGGAAGTTGTGCAGATTGATAATGGTAGTTTGGCGCTTTAGTAAGGGATTGAAACGGAAATGCATGAAGTAAAAAGAGTTTGAGTAATTGTAAGTGAAAGAGAGAAAATGTGTGTTAAACAGTATAGATTGGTATCCCCCAAGAAATGTAGATTAGAACGAAAGTGGAAATTCGAAGGGTCATTTGTATTGCATGTTACACATCGGTAAATAGATAGTATGACCAAGAATGGGATAATTTCTTGAATGATGTGGAGAACGTACAGTATGTTGTCACTTGTCACCGTGTCTTGAAATTTTTGTTAGATGATAGGACCTCGTCGGGTGGTGTACATTAAAATTTAAGCGAGTAAATTAAAATTTGTAAAAATCAAGGTAAAACCGTCAGGTTTTGTCTAGACAATTTTTATTTAACGTAAGAGATATAAACCAGATGCAAAACAGTGACAATGATAATTTTTTACGAATCAGTTTTGTAGGGTATGTACGGAAGTTATCCTTTGTTAGACAATTGTTTTACCGTTTGACACTGTTAAATTTTTGTAAAACAGTCCTTTTTTTGTTAGAATGTTGGATATTTTACGAGTGCTGACACGTGACACTATTGCCAAATCTAGGCAAATTTCACAGTGTAATGAGGGTTATAGTCGATGTTTTATTCTGTGAGTTGAAAATAGCGCTTGTCTGCCATTAGTATTTTGGAGACGATGGGAAACTTCCAGTACAGTGGTGATTAACTCAACGTAAAACGAGATTAAAACCCTGATAACCAGCTAAATAATTTTCATGTCGTATATAGTACAGTACAGATTAGTTCTAGGTATAACAATGTTGTAGCTATAAGTACTATGTCTATGCAAAACGGTGACGACAAAGTTTTGGGTCCGATTTGGTACGGAAAAATTCGTGGCGCGTATTCTTTTTTAAATTTTTCTCTCAAAATGATCAGTTTAATGATGACGATTTTATTGAAACTGAAGGTATATAGTTTAATTCGCATCTGTAGTACATTTAAGACGCGTTACGGACTTCTAAGCCCAGGTGCGTAAGTTGTGAAATAAACTGATCTGTGTGCACGTAAGCCAATCGAACTTATTTTAAGTAAGTGGGCATTATAAGCATATTTTTAAAGTGGTTTATACGCCCGCATGGTTTACGTAATTTTGGGAGAAACCTCCTGTTGGTACTGACATCATTTAAAGGAGAAAAATTTGTGAACCGTTTTAGAAATTTATCTTCGGTGTAGTTAGGATGTCGGAAGAGAATTGCTTGGGTTTGGTGAGATTGACAGAGGCGCTCCACCGGTTCGTCCACTTGGAAAAGTTCCGGAGCGTATTAGATATAAGGCGGGAGGCCGTTCCTCTGTTCTGATTCACCGCCCAGCAGGCAGTGTCACCCGAAAACTACGCAACGACTGCTCCGGGTTATGTAACTTCGGGAATGTAAAAGCTAAGATAGTGTAGAAGATCGGGGCTAAGGCAGAACCTTGCGGTACGCCTGCTGTAGGTCGGAGAAGGTGTTGCCTGCTTTGACTCGAACTGACCGATTAATCAGGTAGGGATCGGGTATGCTGAGGTTGCGGATCTTGTGTAGGAGACCGGCGTACCAGACCCTGACAAATGCTTGCTTAATGTCCAAAAACACAGCCAGGTTGCATTGCATGTGATTGAATGCTCTGGTGTTCTCTGTAAGTAGCTTCAACAAGGGATCGTGACACGTTCGGCTGGGACGGAAGCCGAATTGGCTGTGATGAAGGAGTTCGTTAAATACAAAGTGGTGTCTGAGTCGGAGTGAGGTTTGGGTATTACGACGGTTGATGCCGTTTACCAGTTCGTCGGGAAGTGGGATGGGGTTAAACATTTGTTATAAATGTCCGAGGGTAATCGGTGGGATAGGGCTGAATTTTGTTTTTTTTCAAAATAAGCGTTGACTTGGTTGGGAGTGATGAGGGCATAGAAGGGATTCTCGTTACTCAGTTGAATTTCAGGAAGGTTAAGGGCACGGAATTGTTCAAGGGGACTCACTAGGAGTGCCTTGCACTGGGTGTCGAATTGGGGACCTTCTGGGGATCGGAGGTAAAGTCCGAAGAAGTCGGCCTTTCCTTGGTCGGAGGAGATTAGGTTGCCCTGTGGGTCGGTTAAGTGGGATTTAGGGGTCCTTCTGGTCAGTCTATCAAGCTGTTGCCAGAAGAGTTTCCCGTTTCTGTAGTCTAACGGTATGGTGGTTTTTGTCCAGGAGTCTTTGGCGTGTTTGTTTGATTCTCGCCTGATTAAGACGATTGTGTTTGGTTGGATCCCTAGATCGCAAGAATTGACGATAGATTCGTCTTTTCTTTTTGACTTGGAGACAGTTTTTAATGGACAGGGGCTCGGTGTCGGGTATGGGTTTCAGGTGTGCGGTGTCTTGCGAGACGGACTCTTCAGAAGACAGGGTGTGTTCGAGGGTTGTCATCATCGACGGGGAACTCGGAGGTTCCCGCCGCTTCCGTCGCTTAAAGGAGTAGGAAAGGTGTGCTTCCCCGCAGTTGTCACACCTTGGGTTAGCGGAGGATTTGCAGGAAGAGGATCTTTGAAAATGAAGAAATGAGTATTCCACCAAAACCAAATGAAATGAGTGTAATGATACCTTTACAAAAGTTGAAGAGGACTAAAATATGAGCAATATAGGATACTTAAATATAGGGTGTCTCATTTAAAAATTCCAAGAAAAATGAATTTGAATATTTCCTGCCTGTTGAAAGCATCCTGTATAAGAAACCTACTTATGTGTCCAATAAGGCACTTAAGCACCCCCGTGTTTTCTGTCGGTTCAGTTTATGTTAAAATAATTAACGTGTTTGAAAGGTATAGCGCATGTTATGGAACCATGTTTTTCTTCAAATTTAAACATTTTTCGACTTAAGCAGATAACGTCCCAATTTAATTTAAAACGAATTATCCTACCATGGAGAAAATTTTACGAGGTATTGAAATATGCCCTATAATATATAGGGTGTTCCGTTAATTAAAATTAATAAATATTTAGGCCCGTCTTTATGCAACACCCAAAATGGTAAAAAATATTTCTAAAATGTAGACCGCGTGTTCACGTATAACTTTTACATAAACAGTTCTTTTTATATGGTACTTTGTCACACTATTCTACCACCCTGTATGTAAATAAATAACTTAAAAGCCCACAATACCTGAATTTGAGTCATATCGGTTTTTGAACACGGTAATACCTCATTTTTCATCCACCATTTTGAATTTTCTAATTTTGATAAATGATTTATTCTTAGCGATCTTAAAAACCCCTAATACCAGACTTTCAAAAAAATTTTGCACCCTAAAAACGGTGCGCAATTGGCAGTTTTTAAATTTTTTTATTTAGATACTGTTTACAAATTAACAAAGTTGATCATTAGCCCACAATACCTGAATTTTAGTCATAATGGATTTTAGGCACGATAATCCACCATTTTGAATTTTTTAATTTTGACAAATAATTTACATTTAGCTATCTTAAAAACCCCCAATACCCGACTTTTAAACACATCGGTTGATAAATTAAAAAATACACAATTTTGTACCCTAAAACCGGCGTGCCACAGGTTATTATACATGTTTTTATTTTGAAATTATATAAAAAAGTATTAGTTTGTCTTTCTAAATATGTAACTTTTTAAAATTTGAAGCAACGAATTTTTTTGAGTTTCTAATTCCCTAAAAATGCCCCGCCACTGGTTGGATTTTGCTCATTAACGAACTTGACCTAGATTCTATGACAACGAATTTTTGTATCTAATTTCAAATCGATAGCTTTAGTGGTTCAAAAGATATCCCGCACACACAAACAAAGACACGCAATCAGACACGAGATTTTATTTTCTAAAAATATGTTTTTCTTATTGTTTAGGCTATGAAACGTCGAGAATACTAAAAAAAGTGTTTGAAAATTTAAACCGATTACATAGCTTTCTCTTTATACGTAGGTATATGAGAAAACAATAGGTTGGTGACTGCAATTAGTTACTTCGCTGCGACGAAACTGAAAAAGACGTACGTATAGGTGCCGATAAAATTATATTATTACTCACGGCTACCACGACGAGAATCATATTTTGGATTTTTACTCGGCATGGGATCTAACGTCCAATTGTCCCATGACAATGTATGTAAACCAAGTGAAAGAGTAATTTTATGGGCAGTTGCGAATGGTGTACAAAAAAAAAACATACGGAACGCATTGTAGGAAAGTTTGGAGATCCAAGAGACAATAGTAAACGGCTGGTGAATATTTGTGTAAAAAGAAATCTGTTTATATCTAATACATGGTTTCAACAGAAAAATGATTTTACGTGTATATGGCTGAGAGATGCATCTATAAGCATGATTAATTTGATCGTCTATGACGAAGGTTGAAAAGTAATGCGTGGATTGAACTGTGTAATTGATCACTATTTGGTTGTATCTAGAGTGTGCTTATAACAAAAGTGGGTATGGAAAACGAAGTTGAACCTAGTAAAAATGGAAAAGATAACGTATTTCATTTCATTTCAGCCACAGTCATGGATTCCCAACATACATTAAGAATACCTGTATGTTACCACTGACCGACTAAGTCGGTGTGAACATAGTGCGATTGTTTTAATCTTCATAATGTATTAAAATGTATTAGAAGTACAAGAATGTTATTCAAAAAATATAAATTCAGTCAAACATTGGTTCAATGGAGCCTAATAAAGAGGATTAAAAGGTCAGATTCAAGATGGTTAAATGGGAATTGTCGGACCTGGAAAAGAAGATAATTTTGATTACTATTGATATAGGCAGTTGTGAAGCATTGATAAATCAATAATATGTTATAAAATGGACAACAATTAAAGAAACTAAGGAATTCGCGTAGGATCTCAATGACAGATTTAAACAAGTTGAAGGTATACAAAATGATATTGATAAGTAATTTACAAAGTTTTGCTAATTCTATGTCTAGAAACTTTATGTACCTTAAAATAGAACTACCGTGCTACAATGATGATTCACTGCAATGGACGACACTTAAAGATGTTTTAATTCCTTAATACATAAAAACTTAAATATTTCTAACGTGTTTTAAAGGAGAAGCAAAGAAAATAATTCGAAATATTTGAAGCAAATTACGATATTGCCCATCAAGGTTTAGAAGATTTCCATAATCGATTAGCAACCAGTCTCGTTTCAACTACGAATTTAATAATTTCCGACTGAGTCAATTTAGCACATCTTGGATTTTATAAACCAGCACCTGATGTAGACATGCTATGTAATGAAACAAGTCCCACGGGTTGGAAGCTAAATTGTAATGAAACACTAATCTATACCGCACATTGGTAGAACAATTGTAATGCCCTACATACTCCGCATTCGGTACCAATTTGTAATGTTACCTTTTTAATCTTTTTTGAAAAATTAGAAGTTAAGTCTTAAAGTGCTTTCACTTTGACGACAAAAGTATTGTTTACCTAGGCTTGTTCTTTTATGTATGACTATAATGCAATTATTACATTCTACATGAATTGTTGAATATTGACAAACAAAAAAAAATTGTTTAATAAATCTGAATCTTTCTTTGGGAAGCTCAAAACATATTTCCAATATCAGTTATCACTACAAGCATATACGAATGTTAATACAAATTAAACTCTGTTCATCTAAGCTAATATTCCCATAATTTAAATTATGAATCGAGTTTTTCAATATCATTTTATGTAAACCAGTTTAAAAATAAATTGAATAGTGAACTCTACTAAAGGTTATTCATATTTAATATTAATATAAAGATTGAATTTATCAATAATATGCTAACAGTAATTAAAATTAAAATGGGGCAGTCGCTAACAAATCCACGGAACCGCAAAAGCAGTATACAGTTATAATTTTTCGAGCTTCCGCTCCCTGACTGGTGAGGTATCACCCGCACCGACCACCTAAGACATATTCAACCAAAAATAAAACAAATAACGTCAAACCCAATTGCATGTGATAAATCGGTGAGAATACATTTCACTGATTAAAAAGTTAAAATCAATGAAACATGATAATCTTCAAACAATATAATAATCAGAATTCCTAACTAAGTGAACCTAGCCTAAGAGAAGAACTAATCTAACTAACCTAAATCCAATATGTGTAAGTGGGTAAATACACAATATTACAACTAAAACAAACTATAAACTGAAACAAAACTCTATCAAAACAAAGTAACTTAAAACATACGGAAACATACTGGTAACCTAGTTATAAAGTTGGTCCTAGTCTCCTTCAAAGTACTTCCCTCCCCTATTCACACATTTTTACCAGTGGTGTTTCCACTTTGCAAAACAACACTGGTATGCTTACTCCGTAATTTTCTCCATTTCCTGTGATCAATCTGTTTTAATATCATCAATTCTGTCATAATGGCATGCTTTCAGCGCTGATATTAATTTCGGAAAAAACCACAAGGAGCCAGGTATGGTGAGCAGGGCGGTTTAGGGAGGGTAGTCATTTGATTTGTGGCTCAAGACTGGCGAATTGACAAGGCACGCAATCGTTTCAAAACATCTTCGTAG
>JARFJB010000576.1:510000-557500 GCA_036346205.1 Vesta saturnalis | reverse complement strand
GCACTGCCACAGGCACATGCACAGGTACTGGCACAGGCACAGGCACAGAGACAGACGCAGACGCAGACGCAGACACAGGCACAGGCACAGGCACAGGCACAGGCACAGGCACAGGCACAGGCACAGGCACAGGCACAGGCACAGGCACAGGCACAGGCACAGGCACAGACACAGGCACAGGCACAGGCACAGGCACAGGCACAGGCACAGGCACAGACACAGACACAGGCACAGGCACTGGCACAGGCACAGGCACAGGTACAGGCACAGGCACAGACACAGGCACAGGCACGGGCACAGGCACAGGCACAGGCACATGCACATGCACAGGCACAGGCACATGCCCAGCCACAGCCACAGTCACAGACACAGTCATAGACACAGACACATACACAGGCACAGAAACAGGCACAGGCACAGGTACAGGCACAGGCACAGGTACAGGCACAGGCACAGGCACAGGCACAGGCACAGGCACAAGCACAGGCACAGGCACAGGCACACTCGATTCCAATTTGTTTATGATTAGAGTGAGCTTTGATAATTTAGGTAGTAAATGGTAATGCTTCAGTAAGAAAGAAAAAGTCATGAAGCCACGTAATTTGAGATTATGTTTTACACGAAATACTTAAGGTCAAGTTATACTTAATTTTGTCACGGCAATACAAAGAAAAACTAATAAGCAACATGGCACGATTGACTGCATCAAGTAGAAGGGTGTTGAATGCACTTTTTGTCAGTTTGACAAATACAAATAGTCCTACAGAAAATGAAATCCAAACCACATACTCAAATCACAATGTTTGTCCTCAAAGTAGGCCTTGGAAAATTTCTGATTTCCTTACCATATTGATTAAAAAAAAAAGTTAAATTGCATCAACCAAGTTCTAAATGCTTAATTCCTAAGTAAACCGGTTGTGTTTGTCAACATAATAAAGCGCAAAAGTGTTGGGTTCTCTAGAAGGCACTAATTATTAAAATGGTAACTAAGCATTTATGTGAATTGGACTGGTTTCTCTGACCTAACTTTACTGAGTTATTATTCGGTATCCCAAACATAAAGACAATTTGCACATGTCCTGAGGAAAAAAGATCGTGAAGGAACTAATAAAGAATAAGTTGGAATGGAATATATGTCCTTAATCATCGAATTTATATTCCATTACGCCTTGTTTTTGATTAGGGTATGCTAGGAATCCGGTTTTCTGTGGTGATATCTAAATTTGTCATAATCCCAAGAAGTGCATTTTGTCATCGTCTACCAGACATAGTGCTGTCGTGTTGCTTTGTCAAGTTTCTATGTCAAAGCCTTTCTCTCAGTATAGGTAATCCTATGGTACAGAAATTTGGAATGGTGTTCTTTTTCGGCGTATCGTGAATGTTCTCTACTAAAAAGAACTTTGATGTAGAAACTCGACAAATTGCTGATCAATACCACTACGCATAGGTTACGAATAACTTATAGTATAAATATGTTAGTATCAGTACAATTGTAGTAGACTAATTACTGTGTAAGAAGACCATGGCGCATAATTCAGGCAATATACGAAAGTTAAATAGCGAGTTTATCACTTCAGCCCCAAACCGCAAGTCTATTCACTTACATTGAGAACTCTTAAACCTACCTTTTAAGAAATTTGAATGTTATTCTGCAGTTTTACTTCTGTAAAGGCCTTAATTTCGTTTACAGTAAATATCACGTGATAAGGTACTCTAATTTTGAATTATTTCTACTTCTGTAACTCTGTGTGTTCAGTACTTTGCCCTTAATTCAGATTTAGACAAATCATCGGAATTCGTTGTCTCAAAAGGGCATAATCAAAATGAGTCGTATATAGCACTCATGGGTAATGTTCTCAGGGAGCAAATAATCTCTTAAATCGTGGACAGAATGCAGTCTTTAAAATGAAACACCATAAAAATTTACAGAGTGTAGACGGAAATCGTATTAAAAAGACATAATATGGCGATAGGATTTTTTCTCCCGCTACCAGTACCGACTCGCCGTAATCATTCTTAGGGAGCTGTAACGTCCCCCAGGTACCCTATCTTGAAAAGCGTAATTTGAACTTATTTGCAATAGTGCAAATTGATAGATTAATATTTGAACCACGCACTACAACTAACACACGAAGGAAAACACAAATTAGTGTTGACTAATTGAAAAGAAAATGTACACCCACGAAATATTTTTAAAGACAAACTGTTTACAATGAAGGTATTTAATTAACCCAAAAATCGATCTGGCTCGATTGACACTCTAACTGTAACTCCTTCACCTTCGATTTCAAAACTACTATATCTACTCCCGTTTTGCAAGAGTAATAAAAAACAAGAAACATTAATTTCCGTTGAAACAGCTTCATATTAATTATTGCACGACACCTTAATTTAAAAAATAAGCCCTCTAGCGACAATATGTGAAACTAACAAAACTTCAATCATTTTAACATTTGTAGTCCAAGAAAAGCTCTTTTCAACGCGTCCAAGTTTGTTAAAATCGGGTTAGCCGTTTCGAAGATACGGGGGGTAATTTAAGGAAATCTTTGAACACCCCCCACCACTTTATTTTTATAGATACGTCAAAAAAAAGTTCACATTATCCTCGACTTTAAAGATCAGTTACCTTTTTATTAGGTTAATATACCAGAATTCACAGAAACATCACATTTTTAGATTCAACATTGCAGTTACGCCCTCTAGCGGCCATTTCAGAAACTTGAAAATATTTTCCACGTTTTTGTATTGGCCGTTTTGGTTAACATTTTTTTTAGTAAGCCTCTACGATGGATAGTTTCCCAGATATAGTACCTTGCATTCTTAGTTGGTCACCCTGTACTTGCATTTTAATTTTTGTTTGTTTTCATTCTTCCTAGAGCTGATTAGATTTTCGGAAAAATACAGCTGCGAAAATAGAAGGTATACTAGGCGCAGTTTTGGTTTTTATCAAATATCTATCGCATATTTCAAAAATATAAAAATTCCAAAATATAGATTTTAAAATTACAAATTTATTATGTAAGCTTTTGATGCGACGTGTAAATTGCTGGAAGAAATTTCTAAGGTAGAATATAAGTATTCGTTCAAATTTCTTCAATATCTGAATAAGAATAAACTTTACAAGGAAATGTGCAAACACCCATTTTAAAATAATCCAATTTGACATAACTTTTCTTTATAAACTATCTTGATACAAAACCAAATAGGCCTTGTTTAATTAATAAAGGAGAATTTAAAACGCGTAACCGTATTTACGATATTTTTGAGACGCGGTGGGTTTTTGAATCCAACGTAGTTGCGCATTTCCATTATTATTATTAACGTATTACAAGCATGTTGCATAATTATCCTAAAAAATACATTATTTCATTTCCTTTAATTTCCACTTTGTGCGTGTGCGTGTGCGTGTGTGCGTGTGCGTGTGCGTGTGCGTGTGCGTGTGCGTGTGCGTGTGCGTGTGCGTGTGCGTGTGCGTGTGCGTGTGCGTGTGCGTGTGCGTGTGCGTGTGCGTGTGCGTGTGCGTGTGCGAGTGCGTGTGCCTGTGCGTCTGCGTGTGTGTGCGTGTGCGTGTGGGTGTGCGTGTGCGTGTGCGTGTGCGTGTGTGTGCGTGTGCGTGTGCGTGTGCGTGTGCGTGTGCGTGTGGGTGTGCGCGTGCATGTGCCCACGCGCGCTCGCGTGTTTGTGTGTGTGTGTGCTATTCTATTTATTAATGTCCATATGGCTTCAGTAATAGGTGTAAAAAATAATCCCAAATTACATCGCTTCGAGCCTTCATTTCTCACTGAGGTGTTACCGTGACCTTCTTAGATGTCCGAAGACCACCATAATAAAAAAATTGGTATGGGGTATAGTCATGAAATACTACATAACGAGTTTACAAAATAGTGATGTTATTTAATTCTCCATCGGATTTGTAATATGTAATTCAGTCCCCTAGAAACGTAATTTTGGAGGCGGCTAAAGAGAGCTGTGCAATTCATATTGCTAAAATGGTCATAAAATGGCCATCTTGGACGTAATCATATAATAAAGAAAAAAAAACTATGCGTAGGACAAATTATAAGCAGTATAATAATCAATTAATGTAAACCTTCTGCTTATAAATTCAATATTTAAGTTGCAATCTTGGTAGAAAGTTGCTAAGGAGAGCTACCACTTTTACGGAACTTTCGACCAACATTGTAACTTCAATATTTAATTTGAAACCAGAAGGTTTACATTAATTAATCACTATAATACATAGAATTTGTCCTATGCATAGTTTCTTTTTCTTTATTAGATGATTACGTTCAAAATAGCCACATTTTAGCAATATGAATTGCAGAGCTCTCCTTAGCCGCCTTAAGGAGACAACGTACAATTCTTTTAAATTGATTCTTAAATAACGTACGCGAGATAGCAGCTAAGTTGGAACACTTGTGTAATAGCAATCAAAAACCGCATAGCACAAAAAAATCGGGAGCGTCTCCACTTAACATTCTCGTATAGATATAGATATATCACAAAAGTACTAGCAGATTTATGCAGCGCGTTCATGATGAAAGGAACAAATTCATTTACAATTCAGGGAATTATTTTGTGGGAAAACGCTCCGACACATCGATTAGTATTTGTAGTTGTAGTTAGGATTTCTTGACATAAGAAAATTGTATACAGGGTGTGCCAAGAAGAAGATATGCAGTCATCATTGATTTTTTTAATGGAACACCCATTTTTGAATTGTACGGTAAATTCTGGAAACTTTTTGTATAGCATATCATATCTCTAAAATCAGCGGTTTTCAGAATCATGACGTTTGAAACGTGATAAATGAAAAAAAAAATGAACGAATTTTAATAACGAAACATACAAAGGAAATAATAACAATTGCCTTATAGTAAATGTATTATGTTTTGTCCGTTTACTTCAATACATTTTTGTAGTCGAAGGATTGTATGCCGTTGAACGTTTTTAATTACCTGGTGGAATAAGTTTTATTTCCTGGCGTATTCTCTGTTTCAGGTTATCAAGATTATTTGGTTTATTCACATAAACTTTAGATTTCAAATAACTCCGTAAGACAAAATCTAATGGGGTTAAATCGGTGACCTTGGTGGTCACTCAATACGACCTCTGCGTCCAATCCATTTATTAGGGAAAGTCGTGTCAAGAAATTCTCGAACCGCAATTGCAAAATGAGGAGGTGCCCCATCATGTTGGAAGCATATGTCATTATGAAGAATATCTGGATCTTGCGGATGAGGAAACATAAAGGCTAAAGCGGGAATTACTTCAAACTGAAGAAAGTAGCGTTCCCCGTTTAAAGTTAAAAAAAAAATAATGTCCAAGAATTCGATTTTCGACAATATCTGGATTTGTGCCCAGCGAGGATTTTCAGATGCCCAGTACCTGCAGTTTTGTCTGTCACGTGTCCATTTAAAACAAAAGTAGCCACATCTCTCCGGTGAAATCTAAGTTTTGATTATTAATTTCAATTATTTGCTCACAAAACTGCGTTCTTCGGTCAAAATATTCTTCTAATAATTTATGTATTAGTTGAACCTTATAAGGATGGTATTTACTTTTTCGGAGTATTTCTGACACAGATCCCGATGACAAATTACAATTCCTGGAGATTGTCCCTTCGGACACATGGGGATTATTTACAGTTACAACTAAAACTTCTAGTTGAGAATCTTCTCATATTTTTGCTGGTCTTCCATATGTTCTTTCTCAGATAAATGCATTTTTAAAATGAAACATGAAGCAAACGTAAAACTCACAAAATGACATTGACAAACTAAAAGCCGGTGATTGTTTTTGATTGCCGCAAAATAGCACATTAAGTGGGCAAGGAATCGATTAATTCAAAAAATGTTTAAGGTGTATTTGTTCAATTTAAACATATATTATTCAATTACAGGTCGCGCGGGTTACGGAAAAATAACCATCGCATTCCGAAGTTGAATCGGGTTGCTATAGACCAAATGCGCCAATGGGCATGCTCAAAACACGTATTTTCATTTATCACATTTAATACGTCATTACTGCGAAAACCGCTGATTTTAGAGGTATGATATGTTATACAACAAGTGTCCAGAATTTACCGTACAACTAAAAAATAGCATTATATGCAGGGTGTTACATTACAAAAACCAATGATGACTGCATATCTTTTTCTTGAGATACCCTATACATAATTTTCTTATGTCAAAAAAAATCCGCAACTAAAAATACTAATTGACGCGTCCGAGTGTTTTTTCAGAAAATAATTACCTGAGTTGTAAACGAATTTGTTCCTTTAATCATGAACGCACTGTATAATTATATAAAACTTTACGTAAAGTGCAAAAATGAAACTGAATTTTTTTTTATTTCGTTTCACATATCCTCCATCACTTTTAATAGTGTTTTAAGATGGACTTTCAAATATTAATGTAGGTAATGTCCAATGCTTTGTATTTAAAACAAAAAGTCGTTTCTAACTGTTTAACGTTTGTACAAAATTTTGAATAAGTATGGCAGTTTAAAGTGTAAATGCATGTTAAAATTAAAATCTAAAAAAATTTAATCCAAAAACTTTGAGGGTTAGAACTGTCACACCTTGCATTACCAGTCCGACCAATTGACCGTTCCGCCAAGTGCTCAATTTAATTTTAACGTATACTGTTAGTATATTATAAAATTTGTTCAACTTTTTAATTTTTGCTATTTTTTTCATTTTTATGCGCGTGTTTTCACGATTTTTATTGATTTTCAGCATCCCAGTCAAATATCTTGGTTAAGAGTGGCAATCTATATAAGAATAATTTTTTATTTAAATACCACTTTTAGTGCCTAGACGGGCATGAAATTTTATATTAACAGCTTTCCAGTATCTTTCATGTGTGTAATTAATTAATTAATTTCAATTTAGTAGCTCTATTTAAACTAGTTTACTTGAAAAAATTTGAAAACTATGTAGGTTAACGGGTACTTCCGGTAGTCCTAAATGTTCCAAAAGTTGATACGGATTTATGATTTTACTATAATAGCAGTATGTCAAATGTCATTACTTCAACTCAAACGGTCTGATCGCTATTGTCGACGTTAACATAAACTTGTAGAATTACTCCATTAACACAGTGTTTCATTATGGCTACTAACAAAACTGAACATTTTATTGTTAATAAAAATTATGATGGTGTGATAGTTAGATATCTGCGCCTAGTTCGAGCTAAGCTATCACAGAATGTTCGCCAAAATACATTTTGGGTTTAATACCCAAATGAAGAAATATTTAAAATACTAAGTAATACTAAATTTAAACGAGTTCGGCATTCGTTTCTGAACCAGTCGCCATCTTCCATAATTTTGCGTAATAAAAAAAATCAAATTAAAGTGTAGTAATCACCCGGACATCTGCAAGGACCTAATGAAAAGTGTCCTACAAAGCTATTCTAAAGAAACGTTAAAAAATATGTTAATATCTTAACGTACTCATATTACGAAATATAATTTGAACCGACCTCATTACAATGTACTTATAATGCATCATTTTCCAATTTTTATGCGTGCAAAGAACAATAGTAATACTACACCCAGTTCTTAATAGTATCGTCCTTGTACTTCAATCGTTCAAATTGTTTTTAACACCTCTTGAGTGAAAGTGCTCATGTTATGCGAATGTTTGTTATGTTTCGATCAATAATTGTAATACTTTACATTTATTATTGGACCTAATAATCATTTATAAAGCAATCGATCGGTATATTTCAATTGTTGAAATACCATCAATGACATAAATGAATAATGTTTATTAAATAATAGATGCGAGAACAAATAATTTTCTCCTAGAAATATGCACTCTATGCTTATATTATGTCGGATTAAGCAATAACCTCTTTTTATGAAGGTAGTAATTGTCTACACTCTCATTTCTAGTAATGTGTGGTACTTGAGTGGGAAAAGCTCATCTTCAATATATAAGTGAAAATTTTAATTGTTACAGCATCAGTTCCATTATTTATAATTTAAAATGCATTTGGTGAGTTAGCCGCGAGGGTAGTTTAATACTATAATTTTCTTTCATTTCCAGATATACAAAACAATTGTTACTGTTTGTTGTTTAAGTGTAATTGTGAAATTACAACGCATCCCATATCAATACTCTAATCTACATCAAGTACCAATTATTAAGTTAGCATATGAACCTAATCCCGATGGATCTTACGTATATAAGTAAGTTGGATTTTTGTGAATTACTCTATAAAATAATCGAATTATTGTTAGTTATGAAACTGGTCATGGCATTGCTGCACAACAGAGGGGATATTTAAAAAATCCTGGAAATCCGCAGACAGAAGCGCAAGTTATGGAAGGATCGTATTCGTATATTGGTCCTGATGGAGTTCAGTACTCAGTCACGTACGTTGCAGATGAAAATGGTTTTCATGCACAAGGAGCCCATTTACCTACTCCACCTCCTATACCTGAAGCAATTCAAAGATCGTTAGCTTTTAACGCTGCTCACCAACAAATTTCACCGGGTCGATTGCAGTTTAGAAAATAGACCATTAATGTAAATATTACCCAATTATTAATTCACTATATTATGCTTTATTGTAACATATACATATACCTATTATAGTATTAAATACAACAAATTAAAGCTGTTTATTGGGAATTAAGTTATTTACGAGTTTTTATGAACGTTTTATTATCAAATTATATAATTACAGAAATGCATGCTTAGCGTAGTTTTTGTTGCAATTAGCACATAATGCGATGGTTTAGTACATGAAACTGAAAGTTTTTTTTAAGCATTTACAGGTACTAATGGAGATTTGTGCACGACATGTATATTATTTTTAAACGCATTTAAACATACAAATCGTTATGTTAAATTATAAGGTTGCTTTGCTAACAAAGGCGTTTTGACCTTTCAACGTAATATTTCAGATTTAGACACACGGATCAGTAAGTTACGTTACATTTTGAAAGATTACAAATTACCAAAAATAATTGTTACTTGGGTCTGTGGCGTAAACCGCAAGTATGGGAGGCCGACATCGCGGACGGGCGCCATTGACATTATTATGTTATATATCGTTTTACTACAAATTTTATAGTTAAGAATTTCTATTGTATTTTATAAACCTGATTTCAACATTTCTCGCACGCCATACTCCACTAGACTAAGCTAACAGAAAACATTAAAGGAAAATTAATCTATCATGAATATGAATGTAGGACGTATGTAGGACTTGACAGAAAAACTTATTCAATTAGAATTTACCATGCAAGGTATAAAAAAAATTCTCGTCACAAAGTCCCATATTCTGATTGTGCAATTTTATCGTATGTGGTTGTTCAACGATGATAACTGTTCTTTATCTGCGGGAAAACATCTACACATTATGCACACGTTGTGCCCTAATTGCATTCAAACATAAAGTAACGACACTCATTCCATTGCACTGCAGCTAGATGTTCTTCCTGGCACACTCTACATTATGAATGTCGTCTATTCCGTTTATTTATATTTGTAGAAGAAGATGGATTTCCACCAAGCCTGCTTATCCTGATAGTCCCTGTCTCCATCAGACCTTTTTTTCAAGACTTCTTCGATTGCCTTAGTATGAAAGTTGACTCCTGTCTCAGTTTCCATCTTGCGATATCTCAATTGTAGGCGATTTCAATGTTCATAACTCTAATTGGCTTCAGTTTTCATCTACTAAAAATCACGCTGGTCATAGTGCAAAAACATTTGCTATTTCATGTGATCTTACACAAATGATTTCTGAACCCACAAAAATCCATGATAACCCTAACCATACTCCACATCTTCTAGATCTCTTTCCTACATCAAACCCTCTTGTTTATAAAACTTCCGTTCTTTCGCCTTTAGGTCTTTCCGACCATTGTCTAATAAAAATCATTTCTACTGTACTAATTCCACTGTTGTTCGCAAAACCGATAGAACCTTGTGGTGTTGTAAGTCAGCTCGATGAAGTGATTTATGGGATTTCTTTGCAACCTTTCCATGGCGTGAATATTGTTTTAAGTCGTCCTCTTCTTCGGACATCGCTCATTCAGTATCTGAATTCATATAGGAATGGAGTTATACATTCCCAAAAAACAGTACCGCATAGGTCATTCACGATCCCAACCCTGGTTCAATAAGGCTTGTGCTGATGCAATATCTTTTAAAAAATAAATATTACATTAAATGGAAATCTAATAAATCGATCGACAGTCATGCAGAATACGTTGGTGCTAGAAATATCTGCAAAAGTGAAATCACTAAAACTAAAAAAATGTTCGAACAACGAAAATGCAATGAACTAGCTACATCTCTTTTAGGCAGTCGTAAATTTTGGTCTTTAGCTAAAGCCATTAGTAAAAACTTTGGAACATCTTCATTTCCCCCCCTGACGTCTATTGACGGATCGGTAGTTGCTGATTCTGTAGACAAAGCCAATGTTTTTGTGGATTTGTTTGCATCAAACTCGTGTCTCAATGATTCTGGAAAAGATGTGCTCCTAGTCACCTTTTCTTCATACGCTATGAAACAAATTCATTTTCGGTACAAGCTCTTGGAATCTATCATCAGTAGGCTTGATCTCAATAAGGCGACTGGCCCAGACGGTATCCCAGCTGTTGTCTTAAAGAAATGTTCCCCCGAACTAGTACCAGTCCTATCTAAGCTCTATACGATATCTACGTCTTCTGGGGAATTCCCTTCATCATGGAAGTTAGCAAATGTTCAACCTATTCCCAAAAAAAGGCGATAAGACCGATCCCTCAAATAACCGACCAATTGCCATCACTTCCATTTTGTCTAAAATCATGGAAAAAGCCATCAATCAGCAACTGCTCACGTTCCTTGAAACTAACAAACTCCTTACTGACCACCAATATGAGTTTAGGCAATGTCGTTCAACAGGCGATCTTTTTTCATATGTGATCCAAGTTTGGAACAATACAGTAGAGCAGTCCGGTGAAACAGTTGTAGTCGCTTTAGATATCTCAAAGGCATTTGACCAAGTTTGGCATAAGTGTTTACTTGCCAAACTCACCTCGTTTGGGTCAGATGATACGCTCATCAACTGGGTTTCTAGTTTCCTTGATAAAAGACGAATCCGTATCGTAGTTGATGGCTTTCTTTCAAAAGAAGTTAGCATTAACACTGGCGTACCATAAGGATCCGTTATAGCGCCTACACTTTTCTGCTGTACATAAATGACCTTGTTTCTTCAACAACTAACCCTATCCATTGCTTTGCTGACGATAGCACTCTTCACTGTAGTTCATCTCAGTCTACTCATAGTGACAATCCACCTTCTATGTTAAATCAAGAAATTAAAGCTGAAATGGCAAATTCAATCAACAAAGACATTCAACGTATTCTCGAATGGGGAAGAAATAATCTAGTTAAATTTAATGCTAACAAAACTCAGTGTTGCCTTATGTCCGCCAAAAAGATCGATCATTTCCTGTTGTAAGTATGAATAGCTCAGTTTTTAAGTTTTCAGACTCTATTACTCTGTTGGGTATGACTGTATCTTCAAATCTCTCATGGGTTGACCATCTTCTGTCAGCTACCAAAACAGCTGCTGGTAAAATAGGCTTTTTGTATAGATCTAAGCAGTACTTTACCTCTCGACAACTCCTTCTGCTGTATAAGGCCCAAATTCGGCCTGATCTGGAATATAATTCTCACCTCTGGGTTAGTGCTCCCCAATACGCTCTGGATATCGTTGATCGTATTCAAAAGAGAGCGATTAGGCTTATAAATGACCCGTCCTTAACTTCTCACATACAGTCCCTTGAGCATAGAAGGATGGTTTCAGTTCTTTCTTTGTATTATCGTTATTACAACGGCTATTGTGCTGGTGAATTACATTCCTTGATACCATCTCCGGCTATGTTTGCGAGAAACACTCGGTTCGCTCATTCACATCATCAGTATGCAGTACAAATCTCCACTTGTCGTACCAAATGGGCGCAATCCACATTTTTCTACACGGCTTCTAAACTCTGGAATGTTCATAGGCATCTATTGACACTTCATTATCCCTCTATCCATCCTCCTAAGTGTTCCTGAGTGCTTTAGCACGATATGCCTAATTTAGCCTGTTCAGGTCCACAATCATAAAAGAAAATAACGTACTAGAATTCAAAAAAAATTATCGAAATATAAGTGAACACAAGAATTTAGTCATTTTAGTTTTAAACAGTCCGCATATGTCAGAACAACAACCGCTCCAACTCTAAGCTGTGTTTATTCAGTGGTGATAAGGGTAATTGCTCCGTGGTAGGGCTCAAATCAGTTGACATAATCTAACCGAGTACAACCCATCCATCTGAAAGGTTTACCGTGAATGTATTGAGGTGTACAAACAGTGGCCTAACTTTGGCAAATTTATCACTTGTGTCTAAGTTATTATTATCTAACAAATAAATGTGACTCTTTAGAAATTTGAAATGGTCTCGTGACATCGCGTTTACTACTAATTCATTATGGATGTTTTTACAACGTTCCTAATACATGGGCAATGGAATATAACCACTAAGTATCAAGAAAGATTTCATTTTGCGCTCAGTGTGTTACAGGCTAAATACTCACAAGAGTATCCAGCCCTTACAGGCAATTTGTGCCACGGCATATCTATGTGGTGTGGGCGGGGTTCTTACTTAAAGATCGTAAAAGGTCCTCGTAGCCACTCCAAAAATCGTCAAAATCGGTAGATACAGTCAAAAAGGCGCCACCTGTTAAAATAATTCATAGCGGGAAAACGTCATAAACTGATGTTATATTGGTCTAACAACCAAAACGTTCACTCAAACATCTACTACTTCTACAAAGTCCAAACTCCAAAAATATTAACGCCAGGTTCACCTAAACTTCAATAAAATCTTAAGCTTTAAAGATAAAAGCCGCAAATTGCGAAATAAAACCTAAAACTCACTAAATATTTCGATAAATCTACGTCAAAAATTATTAGCTCAACTAATCCAAGAATAACTGGAAATACGACAATTTAATTATTCAATTGAAATTAAAAATATACGTTCCCACAAACTAAACAAACGCGATCACAAATCTATGAAATTCTAAAATTTATCAAATGTCGATATCGGGATGTAATACCTAAATTCCAAAAATAAGTTACCTAGCTGCCGTAACAAACAATTATATTCGCTTACCTGTTCGACAAATCAGGGACTAGAATGTCTCCAATCGATAAGTCGATACCTATAAAAATACCTCCTAACTTTTCGAGTTACCCTCGTATGCACAAGAAATACAATCAGCTGTTCAGCTAGCAAACTCATACTACGTTATCTAAATGCATTACGTCAAACCATAATGAATGTCATTCCTCAAAAATTTACCTTTAATTAATTACTTAAACAAACTCATCAAATGAAGTCAATTACAAGCAATCTTAAATGTGAATCCAAAGGTTTCTACTCTTTTAGCTTATTACTTTACGTCACTGAAGACGAAACACAGTAGATTAATATCTATCCATAAAACAGTTATAAACAATCACAATGGTCGTATATTATGACATTTACATCTCAAATTTTGATACAGTTACCTCAAAAAACTTCGCAATTACAAAACAAGAAATCTATAATAAAACTAATAAAGTTTCACTCAGCGCTTGCAAGGCCCTTTAAAGTCAGTTACCATGTATTATAAACAAGTACCTTTCATTAAATACAACAGAAATAATACAAAATATCGGTAATACAATTTGCACAACAAAAAAATCAGGGATATAAACAATAAATTGTCAGGATGAATACGCCTGTTTCCAAAATTTCCTGAGTGGCCTATATACGGTAGATTACATAAGTAAACGTTTGCATCCTCCCACATAAACACACAAAAAAAAAATAAAAAACACATTTTATTATTGTCACCAAAAATAAAAAATAAACGTTACCTCCTCTGAACTACGACAATCGGTCGGACGACAGGTCCACCAGGTATTCTAAATAATTGGACAGTGGGCTATTACGGTACGCTTACCATGTGAAATTTCACGACAAATCTTATTCATATTTACTCGAACTTAATTGACGACCGTTACTTCAACCAAAACTACGTTAACTAATTCTTCATTTGATTCAACGTAAATGCACAACTATTTAAAAAGCGTTAATTGATTAATTCTACTCATTCAAACTTAATATTAAAATTCGGTATATCTATTTAAAGGGCGTCTTCTTATTAACGATATTTACAAACTTCTTGACTAATATTATGGTTACACTTAAACTAAAAGCTTTCCTTATTTACAACGATAATTGTTTGCCATTTACACGAAGCCGTCAACACTTGAAATATTTACTTTTGATCCGCTCACCAGGCGGAAAAAAACTCCGCAGGAGTTAGGGCCAGCACCATTCGACACTGAACCGAAAATCCACGGACTAGAATATGTCGCTATACCACACCGATACGACAAATATTCCAGGAGACGAGAAGACGCAAAATAATCCTCCAATTAAGGGTAACGAAAATCAAACTTCCACGACAGCGTCACTTAACCTCCAAGAGGGGCGTAAATATCTCACTACTTCCACGCACAAAACTTCGTGTATACGACGAAGCGAAAACGAGCCTTGGCCCTAACGGCATCATTTCGATACTAAAGACACACATTCAAAACTTCTTCAGTTGCGCCATACTTGATTTTAAAAACGACAACCAATCATACTACTCATACATTCAAATTATAAAACGCGGTACAAACGATAAGCCTCTTCCCGTAAATGATCAAGAGAAATTACGTCATGCTACGAACTGTAATCCTAAAGGGTACCTCAGAATGCAAACCCAACGGCAGCTTTCACAGCAATCGAGACAAAATGTTATCGTTAAGTTATTTTTCCTTAGTACTTATTGTAACTCAGCTAAATATTGCCTTCCCCTATAATGATGATTTTTAATTGAAAATAAATCGGTAAACTGTACTGCAAAAGAATCTTGGCTCCGTTCGTCAAATGTAAGTTAACAGAAACATCATACGAAAAACAACTTGGAATTTTATCTCTCAACAACAATTGCGTTTTTAATTTAATTTAACTTTATGAAGACACATAAAAACAACAAATTTCGTTAGAGTAAAAGCGAGAACTGAGTAAATAGAAAAAAATACGTATATATACAGAGCGTTCAAACACAGATTACAAGTGATAAAATTTGATTTGTTAATCTGAGCTGTCTAATTAAAAAATGCTTTGGATATAACAATTTTTGATTCATGTGAAAATATAAGTTGTAACGTGTACAAACCAATATTTGGGTTATTTATATCGACTTCTCCGTTTACTGTAATTACTGTATTAAAATTACCGTTATATTGACAATCAAAGGGTTTATATTTAAGATTTTACTCAATATTTGCTTTAATAAAACGAATAAATATCTTACGTCTCTGTATGTGCGGGAACATAAATCTAATATCAAATGTTGAAATTAATATAAGTAGCGTCATTTAGCTATTCATACGATCTTCTTGTTGCTTTCAAACCTCTTTTTTAAAGGTATCTGTTGCTTTCGTGGAATTACCCTTAGAGGGCAGTAGAAGGAATAAGCCATAAACTAAGTAACTATTTGATTACAGAGATCTTTATTATGTACATTTTACACAAATTTCGTTTTGGTAACAATGATCTTTTTTTCTAACTTTCCTAAAAAACCATTCTTCAGTTTGTTTGCGGGTAGCCATTTTAGCTGCGAGTGATGATATTTCTTTGAAAAGTTTTCTCCTTTACTTATTTTTGCCATCGGCAGTTCTATAAGAGAAAATTTAATTTGAAGTAATTCCTTATGGTATTCAGTACCTACCTTAACAGGAATTACTACTCGTTAACAGTATTCGTTATTATACCATTATAAGCTCGCCTAAAATCAAAAGAGGAAACAAGTGATTAGAATTAGTTTCTATTCCTAAATGTTGTGGGAATGATCGTTATGGCGAGGATAGCTTGATCCCATATGTTGGCAAGTGGAAAGTTTACCGGACATTGTACCACCTGGTTCATTCTAAACGTATCGTGAAGGGAATTAATCGTAAATCCTCAACAAAAGCAGGTCAGAACATTCCGTTTTAGCATGCTATAAGATTATGTAAACACTCAATCGTAGTAGGAACTTTCTTGTGTGGTATACTGCATTCTGCAGGGTCTATACGAAATATAAAAACTAAAACAAAAAGAAAAAAAAATGTGTGTCAAGTAAGGAGAACGATAAGGTGTTAATGTAATACTTACCTTTTATTGAAAGCTGTCGTTTACAGTTTAATTGGCGTATTCAACGATCATATCCTATGAATTACTCTTACGTCATTCACTATCTCGCAGTATTTATGTAAATTTAGATAACGGTAACCATTGTGTGAAGTTGTAATTAAATCTCTGGAATTTATTGGCCTATGTTTTTTTTTACTTGAGCAGTAGCATTGTATATGTCATACCGGTTGTGTTTTGTAAAAGTAAATATATAGGGTATTTCGAAATATTTGAGCTGTGATATTTAATTTGTGATTGATGTATATACACATCTATATATGTGCCTACTAAAGTAGAATATTCTCTAGTGAGAATTTAAATTTGGTGAACTCCAATTATTCGTATTAATCTAAATTTAGGGGATAATTAAGGCCGACTAATCGCTCTATGTTTTAAAAATGCATGTTTAATTCTCATTGTTGTTTTGGGAAAAAACAAAAATATTCAATAAAATAAGATTGTTTTAGGGAACTGGTGTTTATTAATTTGCTTATTTTCCTTGTGCTTCTCTCTGGTTCCAGCTTTACAGGGCCTCTCTTCGGAAATAATAATTTCCTTTCTGTTTGCTTTTCCTTCAAAGTTGGTGGCGCTCAGACTTTACTTCTCCTAATCGCTTTTACTAATAATATTTCTTTGTGGTTGTCTCACTAACCTAACTTTATTAGCTGCGGTTAACCACTGCTTCCCAAATAGGTCCAGAGCGGGTGTGATATTCCTGTCATTCTACTGCTGCAGAAGTCTCAAAATCACCATAAATCCACTTGCAGAATGTAATGTGTTGTCGTTTATTATTATTTCGTTTAGGAAATAATTGTGCCGTCTAAACCATATTCTGAATTTTGGCGATGATGTTGGCTAAAGTTTAGTTCAGCTGGAGCTCTCATTTGAGTAGCTGGCAAATTATCTGGATTAACATAATCTTCATCTTCAGAATCCTCATCTGTAACATTACCACACGCATTCTCAGGTGGTTGAACAAAAATGTCGGCTTTTGGATATGGAAAGTTGTCACCTTCCAAAAGTCGATGAGCTTCAGTCAGTGTTAAGCCTCTGGAATAAAAAGTAAACACTACGCCACTAAAACATAATTATAGGCTACTAGGTTAGTAGCTTAGATTAATGCTATGCCACAGGCATTGTTCAATTCTCTGATTAGAGAGATTGATTAGTTGGGGTTTAATGTGAGGGTACGCCGTCACTCGTACCAATTGTAGACTATTCCTCACAACCCTGTTGAGTAATTGAATAAAGATGAGATTCATTCAAGAACTGATTTATTCGATAATATTTACACTTTATATACAATGTTTTTACATGACGTATTTTATATTTGACCTAGTTAGTAGGTCATGTTTTATTCTTTTAAGCGCCTTTTGTGCTTACTAGTTATAATGCATATCGTATATGTGTAATTTCAACCTTACACACTTTTGTATCAGCACAATTTGTCGCAATAATTAACCTGCTCTATATACAGTTTTGCTTGCTATTCGTTTTACACATTTCTTAATTGTCAATTCTATTATTACTCAACCTATTACTAAATATAAAATTACTAAAATTATTAACATTATTAAAATACCCTGTTTAATCTGGAAGATTAAACATCCTGCGGCCGAAGTTCATGTTCATTCGTAGATTGAACATTCTGCCGCGACGAGGTGGTTGGGATGGCGTAAAGTTGTTCCATCTGGAATCTTTCTTCTTCTGTTTCCCTGGGTTTCTTCTTTCGACGTATTCTTGTCCATGCCTTGTATGCCCCCCAGATTGCTATGGCTACTCCTAGTAACATTGCTGTACCTGCGAGACTGTTTAATCTGGAATGTGATGCTATTTTCTCCCAGTGGGTGTTGATTAAATCTTGATAGTGCCGATAGCATGAATTTGGTTTGACGGTCTGCTGTTTTCATTAATTCTTGTTGATTCTTGGTTAATGCGTTGATGTCCTTGTATACTTCGTCATTTACTCCAAATATTGATGTAAGAATGTCCCTAGCATGCCCCTTTTCTTTCTTGAGTGGATGACTGCTCGTATTCCTTCTTGTAACCATTTTAGTTGTTTACTTAATTCACTTGTGTGATGAGTCAGCTCCTTGCAATGTATTTCTTCTGATATCCTTGTGGCTTGCTGGCACAGCTTGTCAAACCCATGTGTAGCGTTTATTGCTTCTATGATATCCTCTTCAATATTAATTGTGTTGAATTGTAGATCGATCCGGAATGTACCTCTTCCGATTTGTGCATTACCTATATGCTCTAGGTATAGGCCTGGATCTGGATGTTCCATCGTAAAATTCGCTCTTGCAACTGTTAACATTGTTAAGAGTCCAAGTGCTACTTGTAGTACGTGAGATTGCTTTTGTTTCTTCCCTGCCCGGATGTCTTCGTGCTCGTGTTGTTTTTGGCCGGAGAGTGTATGGGGATCAAGTTCCGAATATGCCTTTACTTGTTTTACCATCTGGTTTGCGGGTTGTTACGATGCGAACCATGCCATCTGCTGCTGTATGGACTTCTGTTACTTTCTCTAATGGCCACTTAGCGGGGTGTAAACTTTCGTCCTTTACTAACACTATGTCGTTTACCATCACGTTTTCCTTGCTTTGTTTCCATTTGTACCTTTGCTGCAGACTGCTTAAATATTCTGATGACCAAATTTTCCAAAAGTCCGCCTTCATCTTCTGCACTAGTCTCCATCTTGTACTTAGATTCTCTTCAATGGTGTTTGTTCGTCCCGGAACTTCGCCCATTTTGCTGCTATGTTGTCCGGCACTTGCTGATCCCATTTAATTGCGCTTATCCATAATTCTTGTATTATTAGTTTGGCTGTTATGGTTATTGGACTGACCCACCCTAGCGGGTCGAAGATTTTTGCTGTTTCTGATAGTATGCTTCTTTTTGTTAATGCTTTGTTGTTGACTGCTACCTTGAATTGAAAGCTGTCTTGATCTGGTAGCCATCTCACTCCTAGGGATTTTCTTGACTCGTCTTGGTTGATATCCAGTGGTTCCGATGTTTCTTTTTCTTCTTTCCATAGTTCTTTGTGATTTCCTGCCCATTTTCTTAACGTAAACCCTCCTTTCGCTGCTAATGTGGTTAATTCGTCCTGTAACGTTTTTGCGTCTTCTATTGTGGTGGTTCCAGTTAACAGGTCGTCCACGTAATAATCTTTCAGTGTTACTGCTGATGCTTGCGGGTAATTGTTTTCTTCATCTTGGGCTAGTTGCTGCAATGTCCTTACCGCTAGGTAAGGTGCGGAAGCTGTTCCATATGTCACGGTTGTAAGTTGGTACTCTTTGATTGGTTCCCTTGGTGTGGTTCTCCACAGTATAGTGTGGTATTTGTAATCTTCTTTGTTAAGTTTGATTTGACGGTACATCTTCTCTACGTCAGCCATGAGCACGTAGCGATGTTTTCTCCATCTTACTAAGAGGTCCCATAGATCCTGTTGTAATCTTGGCCCTACGTGCATCATCTCGTTTAAACTCTTCCCGTTGGAGTCCTTAGATGATGCGTCAAATACTACCCGCAGCTTGGTCGTTGTATTAGTTTCTTTCACAACTGCCTGATGTGGTATGTACACCCTGTCTTCATTTGGGTTGGTGGCTGGTTTCATGTGACCTAGTTGGAGGTATTCGTCCATGAATTTTTGTAACCTGTCTTCAACTTGTTGTCTTTTAAAATTTCTTCTCTAGCTGTAGTAATCTTGCGACTGCCAATGGTCTTGAGTTTTCCAACGTGTCTGGATCTTTTTGAATGGCATTTTACTGTGTAAGTTCCATCCGGGTTCCTCACCGTGGTTCGTTGGTAATGTTCTTCACACTCTTCATCTTGTTGGGACATTTTCACTGCCCTTGGAATTTCCTCGAGTTCCCAAAATTTTTCTAAGTGCATTTCTTCTTCCCGTGATACCATACTAACTATCGTCACTTCTTCTTTTTAGGATTGTAGATCTGCCCTGACAAAATCCATCCTAATTCTGAGTTTTGACCTAATACGTCGCCTGTTCTTTTACCCCGTCTAGTATTAACTTTGCGTAATCTTCAGCTCCCAGAAGCACATCTATTGGCCCCGGTTTATCGAGTGTGGATCTGCCAATATTTGGTTTGTCCACTGGCTGTTGTCGAACTTGAATTGCTTCATGGGAAGATTCTCCGTGATCTTGTTTACCACTATAACTTCTGTGGTTAGTGAGAAGGTACTTGGATGTAAAGGTTTTAGTTGGATATTTATTTTTGAGGTTGCCTTGGTTGGTGTAGACCCTCCTAAACCGCTGATCTCGGCGTGTACTGTTTTCCTTGGTAGTTTTAATAGTTGTGCCGACTCTTCTGTAATGAATGATGCCTGTGACCCTGGGTCGATTAATACTCGTAACATTTGAAATTCACCGAAGATGTCCTTTATTCTGATAATTGCTGTTGCTAATAAAACTTCTTTTTCTATTTTCGGGCTGCTTGTTTCTTTAACTTCTTTGGTTGAAGCGTGCGCTGCCGATTTTGTTTGCTGGTGTGTTGCAGGTTTTTTGTATTCCTGGTGCAGTAATGTGTGGTGCGGGTACTGACACGTTGTGCACCTCCGTATTGCGTGGCATCTGATGTTGGAACTGTGGTCCATGCAATTGAAACATAGACGTTTTCTCTCACGAATGTGATCCTGGCTTGTGTTGACAACCCTTTGAACTTGATGCAGTCACCCAACTTGTGATATTGGTTGCAGTAGACGCATGCTTGCCGTTTATTCTGCCACTGGGGGTTCCATTGGGGCTGTTCTCGTGTGGTAGTATGGTGTGATTTTCTTGCCTGGGACATCGCTTCCATTGACTGGAATCTTAGTTTGAGGAACTCCATTACTTCCGCCATTAGTGGTATTTCATTTGGTGCTTTCAGTGATTGTTCGAATAGTTTGTTTGTCTCTGCGTCCCATTTTCTTGCTATTATGTGGACAATAAGAGGACCCCAGGAGGTTGTTTCTACTCCTAGGTTCTTTATTGCTTCCAGACACTCATAAGTGGTGTCATGCAGACGCCTTATTGCACCTGCATCTTGCTCTTGGATAGTGGGAAAGTCTAGAATTTTGTCTATTAAAACTTTTACCATTAACCGTTTGTTGTTGTATCTGCTCTCGAGAATTTCCCATGCTGTTTTGTAATTGCATTCTGCTATTTGAAGGTGTTGGATTAGTTTTGATGCTTCTCCTGTGACGTTGCTTTTAAGGTACTGCATTTTTTCTATTGTTGTCACCGTTTTGTTGGAGTGTATTATTTTTTCAAACAGGTCTTGGAATGTCATCCAATTTTCATAGCCACCGCTGAACATAGGTAGCTTTATTTCTGGCATCTTGATGCTGCATGCCTTATCTCCAACCATTTGTATTTTGTTTCCGAGTTCGATGCTTATTTGGTCACACCATTGTTCGGTTTTCTCGAACTCGCTGTTTGAAAAATAGTTGTCCTGATGTTTTGTTTCATGTACCTCGATGTGTTCGTGCAGTTCTTCAATTGCAGTCCATTGGCGCTGAATCTTGTCTTGCCATAACTTAAGTTGGACCGTGTTTTCTTCTTTCTTCAATCCTTCTTCTACTTGTTGTAGTAGAGCACCTAGTTGTTGCATCTTGATCTCTTGTCGTTTCAATCGCTGTTCTTGTTCTTTATCGACCCCATCGTCTTCTTGCGAGGTGGTTGTTAGCTTCTTTTCCAGTTCTACCAGATAGTTCTTAATGTGATTATATAGTTTACCCAATTTTTCAAAGTATTCTGATGTGTGGTAGTCATGATCATCTATCCGCAGTTTGGATATTTCATTGTGTGCGCTGTTCGCTTCTTCCCACCATGTTTCCAATGCCTTGCTACGTTCATTAATGTACACCTTGTTCTTCCGTGCCGCCGCATCTTTCTTCATATTTGTAAACATCTTCTCCATAGCCTTGCCAATTTCATTTTGGGTGTTGGCCAATTTGTTTATCTTCTCCATTTTTCGCTTTGAGTCTTGTGTTGTTTCTTATTTATAAAGCTTGATTTTCTTACCCACTGTCGTTATGTTTCTTCTTTCCTATAAGGGGCGTAAATCCTTATAGTTTACAGAGGTAGACTTGCTGCTGTAACTTCTTTTGGCGGTGGTGGTGGTGAATTGAATGTAGCTGGTGGTGTTGATGTCTTCAATAGGCTGATGTTCAATAGCTGCTGCTGTTGGTGGTGGACGATGTTTATTGGTTGCCGATGTTGGTGGCTTGAAGGACCATGACTAATTTTACTGGCTGCCGATGTTGTTGGCTCGAAGGACCATGACTAATTTACTGGTTGCCGATGTTGGTGGCTCGAAGGACCATGCTCAATTCTCTGATTAGAGAGATTGATTAGTTGGGGTTTAATGTGAGGGGTACGCCGTCACTCGTACCAATTGTAGACTATTCCTCACAACCCTGTTGAGTAATTGAATAAAGGATGAGATTCATTCAAGAACTGATTTATTCGATAATATTTACACTTTATATACAATGTTTTTACATGACGTATTTTATATTTGACCTAGTTAGTAGGTCATGTTTTATTCTTTTAAGCGCCTTTTTGTGCTTACTAGTTATAATGCATATCGTATATGTGTAATTTCAACCTTACACACTTTTGTATCAGCACAATTTGTCGCAATAATTAACCTGCTCTATATACAGTTTTGCTTGCTATTCGTTTTACACATTTCTTAATTGTCAATTCTATTATTACTCAACCTATTACTAAATATAAAATTACTAAAATTATTAACATTATTAAAATACCCTGTTTAATCTGGAAGATTAAACAGGCATTTTAATCTGTGGCTATGATTAACTTCGCCAATAAGATCTCTGACTATTCAGAAGTGGTTTTCGGTTGAAAATAAATTAAACTTGCTGGATCTCGGGCGTTAGTCAGATGTTGAGGTAAAGAGTTACAAAGATTCATCCACCAGGGCATAAAACATTCTTGTAACATTAAATTAGTAAAATAAGAAAATTTTTAAGGTTTGTGTAATAACAAAACAGCTTTATTTCGAAGAGGATTTCTCCTTAACAATTAGAGATATCAAAAGCAATTTTGGTATGGTAATACACGATCATTGGACCTACATTCTAAAAATATTTAGGTATATACACGGTGATTGACAAAAATATTCCAACCCAAACCTGTATTTTTTAAAGGAACACCCTGTATATTTTTGCAATTTTGGATTAACTGTTACATTTAGAATAAAAGTATAGAAATTTGTATCTGTAACGCTAACCGTTCTGAAGATATCGTCACTTTAGTACCAAAATAGAGTTAATTTTGGAACCACTATGCGAGCGTTGTCACCACGATTTTATAAATTTGTTTATACCACCGACTATTAATAATAGTCTGCTAACAAACAAACTGGGAAATTTTTCTAAAACATGTAAAACTATACGACTATACTTACGCGAAATGTAATTCTTCTCAATTTTTTTTAATGCAACACATTACGATTCCCCGTGAAAATTAGATACTAATTGATAACAGATTTCATAGCATAAGAGGGACCCTTCTTGAGATATTGACGCTTTATTTGAAAATGTTGACATACAGAAGAACAAATAAAACAAAATCCAGAGCAAATAAGAAAATACGAATGGCAAATAAATTCTTTAACTAATAGGAAACCTTGATTAATAACTAACCAATAAAGTAATTCTCTACACCTAAAAATAAGTTGAACAAGTAAACATAAACGAATAAAACCATAAATTCAAATTAAATGTTCAAAACTCTGACCACGCCTAGTTAAACACTTTACAATTCGCTCGGTAGACGAAAGATTTACTCGTTACAACATTAGAGGCGAAATGGATTGAAACGCAGCTCTAATTCTATTTTTGATATCTTCGTTTGTGGTGGGAGGATGTTGGTAATTTTTTTTTAACGTAGCCCCAAAGGAAGAAATCAAGGGGCGTAAGATCCGGTGATCTGGCTGGCCAGTTTTGCACACCACCTCATCCTATCCACCTCATCGGATAATTTCTATCGAGATATTGCCTAACGTCGATTGCGTGGTATGGAGGGGCGCCATCTAGTTGAAACCACATTGTACCAATATTATCTACCTCGATATTTTCCAAAAGCTCGGGTAAATCATTTTCCAAAAACTATAAATACCGTTCTCCAGTAAGACTCCCATCAAAGAAAAAAGGACCAACCACATTAAAATTGATTATATCACCCTATACATTAACTGACCATCGATGCTGGTGATCAACAATTCTTAAGATGTGTGAATTAGTATTTGAATAGTGATGATAGTTATGTGCATTAATATTACCATTATAAAGTAGTGAGGGTGTAAATTAAATTTAATAAAAAATAATGTAATAATGAAATAAAGAAATAAGTTCTCCAAAGCACAAATCGTCAAACTAACTAGAGATACACCATTCACCACAAATAGTGCCTTTGACTCTAGTCGGTAAATTAAATATAGGGCCGGTTCAATAATTTTGATTTGCTCAATTACCAATAAATCTGCTCGCTTACTTCTCAAATCGAACATAAATAATAAAAAAATTGTATGTAATACTAATAAAATGATCTCGAGCGCCAAGTTGTTTTTTTAATAATGTCGGAACAACTAAACCGAGTTTGTTAACAATAAAATTTGTCAAAATGCAAAAAAAAAATAAAATTATACAGATGTTTATTAACAGTGAATGTCAAATGATTAAATAAGATATTTCTTAAACACTAATTGTAAAAAAACCTTAAAATACTAAAAAATCATTACATAAATACCTTTGTACAATACATACAAAATCTTCTTGACGATCCCTGGTATAAAAAATAAAGATGTAGAATTGGAAATTGAGATGACGTAATTCTTGTTTATTGTTGCGCAATTTATTGCAATAACAATGCTTATATGTTATCGGCCACACCCAAACTGGAATTTCATCTCTTAAAAATTTTCTTCTTAAAAATTGAATAAACTGTTTAATGCATTCTTTGAAATTTTCCAATAAAATTTTCAATCATAAAATGCAAGCGTACTTAAAATGTAATTAAAGTGTAAATCGAAGTAAAATAAAAAGTGCAATAAAAAAATTAAAGAAAGTGCCTAAAAAGAGCAATTGTTTTAATTTTTAGTATAACAAGTTAAAAGATATCTTACCATAAAATTAATGGCACTTTCACTTAAAATTTAAGTAGAAAATCAAAACGAAGCTTCCTGCTTTGACATTAAACAGGAAGTAAAAATGGATGCTCTTGGAAGTTAGATCATGTACTCGTGCGCGAAAGGATTTTGCGCAAGGAATTACGTCACGATGACGTATTGCGTAAACGTATTTGAGCAGAACACAATAATTTGAAGTGGGAATGTAAATCTTTACGAAAACATGCACTATGAAGATATGCAAATTAAGTTGCCTACCTCATACCTATATTGTAAAAATAATTAAAATTTTCTTATATTGACAACAAAACGAATGAAAGACCTAAATTACGGTATATTTAATACAACTCAAATAAGGGTTGTTACACCATTATTGTGAAAAGTTGCCTCATCCGTAAATAGAATGTTATTAACAAAATTGGGAAAGATTCACGATTTTGAAAATCTACTTCTCTTAAAGCTTGATGTTGCTCGATGTGATAAGCATGCAATTTATTTTTTTTAATAAAGTTGCGAACTGTATTTCTATTTAGGTCTAGGTGTGTATTTAGCTCTCTGGTACTAATTTGAGGAATTTTCTATAAGAAATGCCACAACTTGAAACTCAATTTCTTCATTTGGGCTTGTTTTTGGGCGCTTGGGATAACACACACTTCCAGAATTTATAAATCTCTCAGCTACATTCAGAAACGATTCTTTCCGCGGCTGTTTTCTCTCTGGGCATCATTCACAGTACAAACGGGTAGACAGCAAAGCATTTCTTTGAGCTTCGTCGTAAATAAAGATCACATCGACCATTTCTTCTTTGGAGAAATTCGTTTTATACAAAAATTGACAAAAGAACAATCCAAAAACACACAACTCATGGAACAATATTTTAATGATTATACAAACGTCAAAACAATAGATGTAATTGTTCCTCTTTATTACGAGCGGCTAGCCTACCTGATTCGTTTTGTTGAATTCTATTGTCATAGTAAATTTGTAATTTAGAATGTTTTTACGTAAAAGCGTCAATATCTCAAGAAGGGTCCGAAATATGGCTATAAAACCTATTATCAATTAGTATACACTTTTCACGTGGGGAATCGAAATATGAAAAATATTGATGCATTTGAAAAAATTGAGAAAAATTACATTTCGCGTAAGTTAATCACTCTGTATAGTTCTACATGTTTTCGAAAAATTTCCCAGTTTGTTTGTTAGTAGACTATTATTAATACTCGGTGGTCTAAACAGATTTACAAAATCGTGGTGACAACGCTCGCATTTTGGTTCCAAAGTTAACTCTATTTTGGTACTAAAGTGGCGATATCTGCAGAACGGTTAGTGACACAGATACAAAATTTTGTACTTTTATTCTAAGTGTAACAGTAAATCCAAAAACGCAAAAATATACAGGGTGTTTCGTAAAAAAACACAGGTTTGGGTTAGCATATTTTCGTCAATCATCCTGTTTATACCTAAGTATTTTTAGAATGTAGGTCCAATGATCTTGTATTACCACAACAAAATTGGTTTTGATATCTTTAATAGTTAAGGAGAAATCCTCCGTCTACGCAGTAGATAATCACCCTGTATATACAGGGTGTCCCAAAATTAATGGGAAACGGAACACCAATAGATTCTTTACAAGAAAATAAGTCGATTGAACCCAACATCCTTTAGCCCAAAAGTTGATATTTACTGAGATACGGGGTGTTTGTTAGTTGTAATGAAAAACAATGTAATGGAACAACATAAAGTTAATTAAAATTCAAGGGACACAGAGCACCAGTAGATTCCTTACAAGAAGATAAGTCGATTGAATCCAACATGCTTTAGTCCCAAAGTTCATATTTACTGCGATCCGGGGTGTTTGTTAGAACAACGTGAAAAAAACATAGTAGCATGGTCTTTTATGGAACAAAATCGTACTGATGGCATTTATCCATTTAGTTTGCGACTAATTATACTTAAGGGATGCCGCGACATAATAACTAAGAAACACGCCGTATCTCAGTAAATATCAACTTTTGAACTAAAGCATGTTGGGTTCAACCGACTTATTTTCTTGTAAGGAATCTATTTGTGTATATATATATATATATATATATATATATATATATATAATTACGTTTCTGCTGGGTGCGGATTTAATAAATTGCCCCCGATATTTTTCAAACACCTGTTTCAGATTTGGGACATTGCCCCGTTCACTTCCGTATGAACAGAAATAATGTTCTAATATAAATACGTTGTTTTCCTCAGTTGTGAGAACTATTTTTAGAACGATTTTAACACGAGCGTAATATTATGACAGTTAACGACAAACAACCCAAATGTAATAAACAGACATTGCCCAAGCCATTCCATGGCCCTTCATATTTCGGTACTGTTTATTTTGGCGAACACTGTACAAGAGCAAGAAGTAGGAGGAACAAATTTGCCATATTTTTCTCTTAATGAGGGACAACTTCCATAGCAAAATAAGAAGAAGTGATTTATTCAATGTCTGTTCTTTATTAATTATTTATTAAAATAAAACTTACTAAACTTTTATTTTCTTTCAAATCACCTGGATCATGGATTATTTCTACGAGCTCTTTCCAACTTTCTATTTGAATAATCTGAAGACGCCATGCCCCATATCGCTCTTCTTTTTCCATTTCATCAATAAATAATTCGATGTCGAAATTTACTCGTTCTTTCGTAGTGCTATTAGAAAACAATTTAAAATATGCCCAACGCCACGCGACCTCTAGCAAACATCCGGATATAATCCTGATTCCTGCATTAATTGTATCAATTAGGTATTTAAGTGAACTTTAAGGCTACGATGGTATTTGTCCCGCTGACTTCATTACTGCTGCAGTCGATAACAAATCTAAGACAGTAACTCGGATCGCGTGCTCCCTAGTGAGTACTTTGTTTGTTTACCATTAACTGTTGTATCGTTTTTGCATGTACCCGAACGATGGAGATGACCGGCCCATTATTATTGAATCTTTACCAAAGGTAAGTTTACATAAGATTTGTCGTAGTTATAACTATGGTATAATGCATTTGCATTTGTTAAAAAAGCACTCACACACACACACACACACACACACACACACACACACACACACACATATACGCACGCACGCACGCACGCACGCAAGCACGCACGCACGCACGCACGCAAGCACGCACGCACGCACGCACGCACGCAAGCACGCACGCACGCACACATTAACAGATAAACAGTTGTGTCGTTGTTGCATGTACATGAACGATGGAGATGATCAGCCCATTATTATTGAATCTATATCTAAGGTAAGTTTACACAAGATTTGTTGTAATTATAACTTTAGTATAATGCATTTGGATTTGTTAAAAAATTTCCAATTTGAAACTAAATGTATTTTAAGTATATCCGCCATCTTGTTTCATCAAATAGCAACATAGGTCATGTGATATACCATTTTAAAGGGTCACACATGTGGTCTAAACACAACAGAAAGAACATTACAAACGTTTTCTAATAGGAGGCGTAGGAGACATTGAATGTGACGCAAGACGGCAATATAACAACTTGATTGTTTTATTTTAACTATAAATTTATTTTGTTTATAAATTATTTTTTGATAAATGTAAAAATAACATAGGGTTTACATTAAATTGTTATATTGCTTCAATAAAATAATATAAGTTCACATAATCATACATAATTCTCGACACAAAGTTGTTATATTGACGTCTTGTGCCGCATTCACGGCCTCCTACGGTTCCTATTAAAAAAACGTTTGTAATGTCCTTTCTGTTGCGTTTAAACCGAATGTGTGATACATTTTTTTAATTAGGCTCTCTGTGTGTGTGTGTGTGTGTGTGTGTGTGTGTGTGTGTGTGTGTGTGTGTGTGTGTGTATGTGTGTACGTGATTGCGTGCGTGCGTGCGTGCGTGCGTGTGTGTATATGTATGTGTGTGTGTGTGTGGGTGCGTGCGTGCGTGCTTGTGTGCGTATGTACGTGCACGTGTGTGTGAATGTGCGTGCGTGCGTTCGTGCGCCTAAAATTTTTTAATTAGTTAAACATTTTTTTGTGCAAAAATATGCGCAAATACATTTAGTTTCAATTCGCAAATTTTGGGTTTTGCATGTTGAATCGTTTAAGCACTAGAGATTTGGGCCCACAGCGACCATATATATATATATATATATATATATATATATATATATACAGGATGTACTTTAAAATCACCGACAAACGAAAACTGGAGACTATGATTCAAAATAAGACAAAAATGATCATAAACACTTTTGCGAAAATGCTTCCTAAACGAGATACAGGTTGATTAAAACATATTTTTTTTAAGGTTTTTTTAAGATTCCTCAAAAACTGCAAAAGGTATTACACTGCGATTTGGTACACCGAAATGTCTAATTAAATACAATTAATCAGGTGAGTTTGAGTCAACTGACTCCATCCAGTGGCGTAGAATATTTTAAGTCAATCACATTAAGTAAAAAAAAAACGCACACGCCCCTGGTTTTTTTGAAGAAATATTTTTTTGATAGATTCAACATTTAATTCTGCAAATAAAATCATACTTAGTATTTTTTCGATTCGGCACCCGTTTTTGAAATAGTTTGCATTAACATAAACGACTACATTATTCAGTAATAACCAAATTAAATAAATCAGAAATTGCTTTGCATTTGACAGTTACGTATCTTATGTTTGCTAAAATAGTTGCATTTACGCGTGTTTTGTAACTCATTGTTTGTGTCTAATTACTGTAAAAAAATGAATTATTCCAAACGAGAACTGGTCGATATGCATGCAATGGTTTTTAAATAAAAATGCTGAAGTTGTACAATTTGGTAGAAACTTATTGACCACTGATGAGTGTATTTTTTCCCGAAATGGAATAATAAACTTGCATAATTCCCACAAATATTTAGATGAAAATCAGCATACAACTGTAGTTACAGCTCACCAACATAGATTTAGCGAAAATATTTGGATAGGTATACTAGCTTTTAGATCTTCTATATTTTCAAATATTCGTCCCGAGTAAATCACAGGCTTTAAATGTCCCCAAACAAGTAAATCGTTCGGAGAAAGATCGGGAGATGTTGCAGACCAGGCTATTGCATAATTAAGACCAATGACGATATTGGAGAAACTGGAATTTAAAAATTGGGGCACATCACGACTGTTATGTGCGGCGCATTCATCCATCTGGAGCCAAATCGCTCTATTGTCTGTAGCAACTTGAGCCACAGTCGGACTTATCCCATTTTCCAGTAACAAACGCTCTCCTGTCAGGTTTTCATGTAAGAAATATATATATATATATATATATATATATATATATATATATAAGGTGTCCGGAAAAATGTGGGAAATCTCTCGGATTTAGACAGAAGACGAAAAAATAACATGACAAGTTCCTATAAATTTTTTTCTCCAGACCCTGCCTACCGAGATGTGAGCCCCTAAAGGACGCCGCTGGAAATAAGTTTTTCTTGAATAACTTTTAAAGTACTAGACATAATTTAATAAAAATTAAGTATGATGGCCATTAGTAAGGGCCTCTTAAAATATTATCCTTGAAACATATTTAGCTTGTTTAGTTTACCAGGGATGTACTAGGTTGTACACCTTAACGCCTGAATTTTTAGCACCGTGTATGATAAAGATCTAAAAAAAATAATTTTGGGTAGTTTGAACCTTTCTGTAAAAAAAAAAGGTTTACTTGTTTAATATCGATAAAATTAACTATTTTCGAGAAAAAAAATAATAAACAAATTTATGTTTCATTTTCATTTAATTAAAAACTTCAAAAGTGGGTTTAACATGGGCTCCGTGAAGTCTGATACACTCGCGAGCACGACGAATTAAGGACTGCTGTGCCCACCATAATAACCCAGATTGTTCCTTAGCACATCACAATGAAACGTGATTCTCTGTAGAAGCTCCTCCATAGTATCAACCGGACTGGAGTACACCAAGGTTTTGAGTCCACCTCTACCTATCCAACAGTCTGGATAGACGTTGTTTAAGTGTTCCTGCACAGCAACGCTAAAATGAGGTGGTGCCCCATCGAGCATAAAGTACATGTTTCAAGAGGCAAATGCTCTATTAAATCTTGAAAAGCGTGCTGGAGGAACTCCAAATAAAGTTGTCCATTCAATCGCGCCGGCAATACAAATGGTCCAACCGAAAAATTACCAATGACTTCTGCCCAGATTTTAATTGGTTGAAACTTATGTTGATGATGCGAAACAATAGTTGCATGAGGATTTTCATCAGCCCATACGTGTGAGTTGTGTAAATTCGTGATACAATTTTTGGTAAAAGCTTCTTCATCTGTAAAAAAATAGTGCTAATGAAGTGTTTATTATTTCGTTGCTGATCCTATAGCCAGTTTGCGAACTGCATTCTACGAGGAAAATCTTCAGGAATCAATTCATGTACTTTTTGATCTTGAGGAACTTCATGAATGATTGTTTTCGGCTTATTAAATTGTGCGGCTAATTTTCGAGTGCTCGTTGAAGGAGTGCCATCTACAGCATTTAAAATATTTTCCTATAATTCCACTTTTTTTCTTAAACATTCCTAAAGTTATAAAGAAAGTCAATATTATTACCTTAGTAACCGAAATCACTCACCATTCTCTCTTAGACGTTGATCAACTCGTTGAAATGTCTTCTGATTTGGAATAGTACGATTAGGAAATCTCTCGTGATATAATCTTCTTGCTTCTAAAGCATTACAAGAGGCAAAACCATACATGAGATGCATATCTGCATATTCAATAAAAGTGAATTCCATATTTCGAATAAGTTTACAATTAAAATCACCACGAAATTAAAAATCAGTAAATTTAGAGAAAATTAATGTCAATCAATGTATCATAGGAATGTTTTTGAGTGAAGATAAATAAAATGAACAAGAAATAAAATTATACCTCGTGGGTCAATAAACTCACTTAAGTTTGCAACATTTTTTAAATAATTAATATGTTTAGTTTGGTTTGCCTAATTTATTATTAAAATAGTGCTTTCTCGTAAAAATTCGAAAAAACACTGGCTTAATTTTTTTAATAATTTATTAATTATGAAACATTAATTCGTTTATTTTTTGTTTTCTTGAAAATAGTTCATTTTATTGATATTAAACAAGTATACCTTTTTTTAGGTAAAGGTTCATGCTATCCAAAAATATTTTTGTTAGATCTTTATCATACAGGGTGTTAAAAATTTAGGCGTTAAGGTGTACAACTTAGTCCATCCCTGGTAAACTAAGCAAGCTAAATATCTTTCAAGGATAATATTTTAAGAGGTCCTTAGCAGTGGCCATCAAACTAAATTTTTTATTAAATTATGTCTAGTACTTTAAAAGTTTTTCAAGAAAAAGAAATTTTGGGAACAACAACATGCTGCCGAGAAACCAAAAAAATTTTATTTCGTTTTCGAGATTTTTTAAAAAAACCAAAATCTCTCATTTTCGTTTTTATTTTTTCCTGACCTTATTTTCAAAGATATTCAAAATTAAACAATACATTATTAAGACAACTTTTTCTTGCCTACAAAATGGCGGCATCAAAATTTTAATAAGACGTTTCGTCTTCTGCCGACCATCATTAACTTTTTTGTTTCTTATGGCCGCCATCTTGAATTCTTAGACCACTAAATAGAGCTTTTTTTTGTGATTTCAAAAATGTTAATTTGCCTACCTTATGTTGAACCGTTTAGCTAATATTATCAAAAAAGCAAAATTATTGTTGATTTTAAAAAACGATCTAGATACCATTGCACTGTAGATGCGTGTACATATTGTTTTTTATTATCAAGATACCTAAATTTACAAAAAAAATAAAATAAAATTACTATTAACACATAATGTACTTTTGACTTTAAAAAAAAAACTATGAGAAACAAGTAAACGAAAAGGAACAAGTAAAGCAAGAAAAATTACAATAAATTAAACTATTTTTAAACGTTTAGGATTACAATAGGTGTTCAAAAAGAAAACCATTTTGTTGTACACACATATTAGCTCTTTTGATTGCACTACGTATTGCTCGTTGAATACTTTTTCGGGAAATATTTTGGCAGGCAGTTATAACGCTATTTCGAAGTTGTTGGATGTTTTCGTAGCGCTGCTTATAAATAATATTTTTTAAGGTTCCCCATAAAAAAAATCTAGCGGAGTAAGGTCGGGACTACGCGCTGGCCATTCGATAACACCTCTGTTACCTATCCATGCGTTTGGAAAAATTTCGTTTAGATAATTACGAACTAAAACAGCGTTATGTGGTGGGGCACTATCTTGCTGCCACCAAAGTTCTCTTAATTCGTTAAGTGGCATTTCATCCAAATACCCCAGCATTGGTCCTCTTAAGAACTCTAGATATCTAACTGAATTTAACGTATCCTCATAAATAAAAGGGCCTAGTAACCTATTCTTAGTTAAACCGATCCAGACGTTAAACCCAAAGCGAATTTGATCTCGGACTTGCCTGTTCTCTCTAGGATTTTCAGTTGCCCAGATGTGTTCATTATTGCGATTAAAAACGCCTAAATTGGAGAAGCGACATTCACCAGTCCAAATTATTTTTTCAACAAAATTCGCATCGTGGTTTGCTTGGTCATGTAACCAATTGCAAAATCTAAGCCGCCTCTGGTTATCACCGGGATGTAAAACTTGACTTGTATGTATTTTATGAGGTTTGAAATTCGCCTCATTCAATGTTCTCCACGCTGTTGTTTGCGGGATATTTAAATTTACAGATATCTCTCTTGTAGAAATAGACGGGTTTAGGTTTACCTAAAATTAAATCAAAACATAGATCTGTGACAAAAAAAAACATAAGAAAGACTTACTGTATCAAGAATTTCCTCTTTAACTGCTAAAGGGAGCCTACTCCCGTATTTCGGTCTTGATGCATTAAATTGTCCGTATTCTGACAAATTTCGGTGAAGTTTTTAAGAAATAACTTTCATTTGGTTGATTTCTTTCAGGGTACATTTCAAAATAGGTGTTTAATGTATCTCTCGAGTTTCTGCCTTTGGCATAATAGACTTGCAACATGTCATGCTTTTCATCGTTTGAAAATGGCATTTTAAATACTAATACAATTACAACATTCACAAAAAAAAACACAAACACAATTACAATACAGTAGCCATATTAAATACAATAAAGAATAATCAAATTTAAAGGTATCTTGATAATAAAAAACAATATGTACACGCATCTACAGTGCAATGGTATCTAGATCGTTTTTTTAAAATTAACAATAATTTTACTTTTTTGATAATATTAGCTAAACGGTTCAACATAAGGTAGGCAAATTATACATTTTCGAAATCACAAAAAAAAGCTCTATTTAGTGGTCTAAGAATTCAAGATGGCGGCCATAAGAAATAAAAAAGTTGATGATGGTCGGCAGAAGACGAAACGTCGTATTAAAATTTTGATGCCGCCATTTTGTAGGCAAGAAAAAGTTGTCTTAAGAATATATTGTTTAATTTTGAATATCTTTGTAAATAAGGTCAGGAAAAAATAAAAACGAAATCCCCATGGTTAGCCTCGAATTTGAATCACCCTGTATATATATATATATATATATATATATATATATATGTACACATACAGGGTGTATCTAAATAACACCGAACAAATTAAAAAGGTCATTCTCCGATGAAAATTAAGGAGAGTTTTCAGTATCCAATTTTCTAAAAACTTGTTTTTCTTTTTTATCTTCCCTGTGTATTAAGCTAAAGAAACGAAACTTTGAAAGAGTAAGAAAAAGTAACAATAAATCACATTTCACAATCCCTCTTTCAATTATTTCTATGAATTCCATTGGAACGGGCAGCTAGATCTTATGGCAAAATACTCTCGCGTTAAACAGCTCGACTTTTTGAAAATACATTGCAATACATTTACTTTGTTGATGATTTCAATCCCCTACTACAGGGGTGAAAGAATTTCAGAAAGTGTAGTTTTATTAAGAGATACTGTTCACCAAGTTTCGTTCCTTTAGCCTAATATACAGGGAAGATAAAAAAGAAACACAATCTTTTTTAGAATTTTTGGAGGGGCGTAAATTTTGTAAACAGTAATTACGGCATGTTAATTTAAAATATGGACATCGTCAATGGGTTAGAGAGTTAACCGTAATGGATTGGACCTTTCTGAACGTGTAACAAGATTAGTTTCGTTCATGATATGATAATTTAGTCACTTCATGGGTTTTAAGATTTTAGCGACCGCTTGGGTCTGGGTTAACTGATAGAAAAATCGCATGTTGCTTCCTTCATGGATAGTAGAAATCGATATGTTTATAAGTGTTATGAAACCTTTATTCCGTCTTATTATCTTCGGAGGATTAGAGAATGGCCGCTCTCAAAGAACAACGGTTGAGCATCTTTAGGGAAAAACACGATATCGCTACTTTTGGGCTTTGCGTAGTGAGGAAAATAGTAGACCACACTTATGTACTTTACTATGCCTGTTCTGCTTGACGATGCAGCTATATCCGGTAATGCGTCTACTGGATTTTTTGCTCCTCCTGCTGTTCCTACTCGCTCATGGGAAATCTTATGTGCGGATATCGTGTGAACAATACTTAGAAACTCTAGACGTTACCTCTTCATTCTGGTTGTGTTTAACCACTTCATAAAATTTCCCGTTCGAAATAATTACTTCTATCACGAAACAGTCCTATAAAATTTCGCTATCCCCTCGTATAGTACAGAGGACCCACTGCTTCTGTAACAAGCTCATCCCGATACAAATCTTCTATTATTGGTACTGGTATTTTACATTTGTCAGTCTACATTTCTCAACACAAAATTCCTGGCAACTACACAGAAAGAATGGTGACAAAAGGACCAGTTGATGGTTCGTCGATTTGTAGCTCAAGGCATTTTAGAAAGTCACGAAAGACACAAGTAGGGGTCCAGTAAGTCCAAGTATTCACCAACATGAGCATTCCCGGTATCATAGATTGGACCGTTTCATTTTCTACCAGGAAAACCAAATGGATGTCGACAGTGTCAGAAAGAAGTATAGTTTAAGTGCGATAAATGCAACGTTGGACTACACCCCAAAGTTTGTTTCTTGTAATATCATTCAAAATAAATCTGTAAATTTTATATAATATTAATTTGCTTTAATTTATATATTTGATTTATACGTCAGTGTTTCTCAACCTTTAAGTATTTGCAACCCAATTTTCAATCACAATTCTCATCGCCTCTCCCCCTCTCATTCAATAATTTTTTACTGAAATCGTGCTGTAATTGTAATATTAGTTTCTATTTAATTGTATTTTGATGTTAAACACTACGACGAAGTAAGTTCTACTACCAATGACGGATGATAATTATCTTCAGTAACAATAGGTAGTTTATCATGAAACAGCTTACACTTTATAGTCTACTTTAATATTTTCAACGTCCTACCTTTTGCGAAACCAGATTTTCTGTGGTGGCTGCTTTGAAGACGAAATATAGATCTCAGCTAAACATAGAAAAAGAACTCAGACTGTCAAGTTCTAATATTAAACCTTCTTTCGAAAAACTTTGCTCTGTAAGACATGCCCAAGGGAGTCACTAATAATGATTAAACTTGTTTTTAATTTAGTATTGATAAGTTAATTATTAAATACATTGTACAGTATTGATACAATCCTATTTATAAGTGTATTATATCAGTGTAAACGTGTATTTTATATTTTATTATGTCAGAATGTATTTTATTTTGCTTTTCTTTCAGTAAATTTAGTATGTTTTTTAAATAATATTTTTTCTTATTTTTTTTTATATGCTCGCGCCTCCCATTGAGAGTTATCGCGCCCCACTACGGGGGCGCGTCCCACACGTTGAGAATCGCTGGTACACGTGCATTATACAACAGTTCTTGTATAAGACCGTATAACATTTCGCAATCTACGAAAAATATAAAAAAAAACTTATAGTAGAAGTTTGTTCTAAACTTCTATTGGTACAAGTATTTTTAGTTAGTGGAGTTGATCGGCCTATTTTCGACGAGTTGTGTTCTCGTCCTTTGCCACTATCTGTATGTTATCCCATTGGATGCGGTGGTCTTCGTTCCAGACATGTTCGGCGATTCTTGATCTTTCTGTTTCGCCCTTGCGGACGTTGTTCTTATGTTCCTGCGTTCTTACTTTGAGTGGTCTACTACTCTCTCCTATGTATTCTCTGTCGCATTCGCTTGGTAGGTTGTATACACGATTCTTGGAATTCTGATCTTCATTGTATGGTTTGGTTTTGGTTAGTATTCCCCTGAGCGTTCTGGTATTTTTAAAATGAACTTATTTCTTTATTTGGTAATATCTAGCTTAATACGACTAACGATATTGAAAGCGTATTGGGGAGCATCAACTCAGTGGTGAGAATTATATTCTACCGTCAAATTTGATTTGGGAATTATAGCAGAAAGAGTTGTCGGGAGGTAAAATACTGCTTAGATATCTACAAAATGCCTATTTTACGAGAAGTTCCTTTAGTAGCTGCCAGAAGATGGTCAACCAATAAAAGAGTTGAAGAATAGGATTATAATAGGAAGTGGTTGATCCCTTTTCGTGGACACAAGGTAACACTGAGTTTCGTGAGCATTAAATTTAAGTAGATTATTACGTCTCTAGTCAAGGATCTGTTGAATGTTTTTGTTTGTTGACATAGCCATTTCAGTTTTAATGTCTTGATTTGAGATAGAAGGTAGATCGCTAATATGAGAAGACTGCGATGATCTACAATGAAGAGTGCTGCTGTCAGCAAAGCAATGGATTGGGGCTAGTCATTGAAGAAAGATCATTTACGTATAGCGAAAAAGTGTAAGAGTTATAACTGACCCCAGTGGCACGTCCGTGTCAATGTTAACGTCTTTTAAAAAGAAGCCATCAACTACGACACGTATTCGTCTTTTATAAAGGAAACAGAAAACCCGATGTACTTGATCGAATGTTCTTGAGAGATCTAAAGCGTCTACAATGGTTTCGCCGGATTGTTATAATGCATTGTTACAAACTGTTGAACAAATCTGCCTAAAACAATATTGGTGATCACTAAGGAAAGAGAATAGTTGCTGATTGATGGATTTTTTCATGATTTCAGACAAAAACCAGCCATTTTCTTTGTTAATTTTGGACTTTCAACCCAATAGAGAATGGATTGAGGATAAGGAAAGGGCGACCGTCAGCCCTTACGGAGCTCAGAAAATAAATCGGAGATTAAAGATTGAGAAACCCATGTCACTATAAGCACTGAGAAGAGCCAACTGACTAGTCTAGGAAATGATGAATTCTGTAATCATGGGATGTAAACGTAATGTACTCTGAATATATTAGTCTGTGTTTTGCTAGCGTCTGAATATGATCCTTTTTTTTTATTCATTTAGTGAGCTTCTAATATTTGTTAATAATTTATGTAAAATACAAACAGTCTTATTAGAAGATCCGAAATAAATATACAATTGTTGCCAGTTATTAATTTCAAAAATTTTATCACTGCCACCGGGTGTGAAAATTTTAAGGAAAGTACGCCAGATAACTCGTTTTTTAAAATTTTGGTTTTAAAAGTCAATCGATTTAGAATGTTTTATATCCAAGTATTAATGTATTGAGTATTGAAATTGATTAAAAGTTTTTTTCAATGGTTAAGATATTTAGAATATGGTATTTAAAATTCAAAGGATAAATTTTCATGTCTATTGAATTAAATGTAATTTGAGAAATATAAGATAAGGATATAAAATTGTTTTTGTAATCGTTACTTTTAATACATAAAGAGAAAAGTGGTATATAACTAAATATATAAACTTTTTTATTTATGTATTTAATTTGACATTTGTCAACAAATATTTCAAAATTTAATTTTTTTCTAATTTTATGTGAACGATTACAAAAAAAATGTATTCGCAACACGTGCGCTGTCACCTTTTTGGTGCTCGGCCATATATTTTATCCCTCGGCTACGCCTCGGGTAAAAAAGAACAGCTTCGCACCAAGAAATGTGTAAACAGCGCACTAGTTGCGAAATCTACTATTTTTTTGCTGCTATTTGAGGATGTTAGAATTTTTAATTACAAGTTAAAATTTAGAATTTCAGTTCTGTAAAAACGTATAGTTTTTCTTTGTTTGTTGTCAATAACAATGTTAATTCAAGATTTAATTACGTTTTATTCACAGGTGATACTTGCGTTACAATCAGAGTAATGTTAGAATAGTTTTGTATAGGTGCTAGTAATTCTCGTTAATTTAAGTTTTAGTAATTTTCGTTAGTTGAAGGGGAAATTACGTCTTTTAAAATTAAATTGATGTATCTTTTGCCATTGATGTTATAAAGCTTTATATTGTATTTTGGATTAGAAATTTTCGTATTCAATTTTAAGTGGATCTCTTCTTTAGAATTAATTTAATTGAAATTTAAATATCATGTAAATTTTCCCAAGGTTTGAAATTAAAACGCAAATTATCAAAATCTATTGATGCGCATTTGACAAATGGTGCCAGTAATCTTCCGATATAAAGCATATCGATTAGTGTTTGGTTAACAATTATCATTATAGGAGAAGGAAATATTTATCTGAACTACAATTTGTCCTTAAGATAGAAATGCAGTATATGTGTATCGTAAAGTCAGATAAGCCCGTTGGTTACTTGAAAAGCTGCCAATGTAGCTTTTACGTGAAAGCGCGGCGTTAAAAGATATGACGTAATTTTCAGTTTCTTTGTCGAGGTGCCTTCGTTTTTAGCGCGGTTGATAATTTAATGTAATGAGCAATATGATTGGTTATTGATATTAAAATTAAACTAAAATATTTTCGAGTGTATGTGGTCAGTCTTGGTCAAGATGTGGTTGAAGATTTAGTTGAAGGTAGTGTGTAGGAGTTGGGACACCGAGTTGCGTTGTTGTAATGAGGTGATAGTGGCACGAACGTTTCGCGAGGCATGTTCTCCTCGCCTTGGTGCGGTTTTTAGTAGTGTTCACCAGGTTGGGGAGCTTTATGTAGTTTTATCGTGGTCAACAAGACCTATTTATCGTTTCTGAAATTAGGAGAGTGTTTCCTTTAAGTGCTTCCTGATTTGCAGAGTGCATTAGTTTTTAATCTAAATGATTGATTCCTCAATGTTTTTGTAAAATTCTAACTCTCCACCATGTATTTTATCTTTCATGATTCCCCAAATGTATAAGTCGACTGCCTGTAAATCTGGATCTTGCAAAGGCCAGCTTATTGGTCCATTTTTGTTGGATCCAGACAGGAAACTATCCGCGCAAATAGTTGGTGTCGTCTATACAGGGATTGAGGGTCTTGTTGTCAGACTACCTTCAATCTTAAATTTAAAGACATAGTGTTAAGATAATTTTCAATATGTTAGTAAAGAATATTTCAATAACGCTGTCCTGTACGGACCCGTTTATAAAAATTGGCTCATATAAAGCAGTTTAACAATATTTAATTTATTAAAGATCTAGTTACTCTTTACTAAAGTAGTATGCGATAGTTCGCTTTATACGTTTATCAAACTGTTATTTATATCAATAGCAGACTTGTTTGAAATAAGTGTGGTAAGGAAATGTGTGCTTATGCTGTCAGCCTTTAATAGACAAAGTCTCACTGTACATAGTAACTTTTATAAATAAGATATTTTTAATAAGAAGATTAAGTGTAAATAAATATACCGAATTATAGTGTTACGTATAAATAGTATAACCAGTGCAATAGGTAATGTCACCAGGTCGTGTATAAATTGGATAACTTTCGTTAGTCAAGTACTTGGAAATATAGCGTCTGTGGATTTACCATGTGGAATCGCCGATTTGTTGCCGACTAAAGAGTCTACTCCGAGGAGGCCGTCACATTCAGGTCACTTTTCGCTGAATACGAGAGCAGAAAATTCATGGAATATTTCCAAAAGGTAACTTACCGTTGTACATTTATTGTACATGTTTTTGTTTTACAATTGGCATTGTTTTACCGCATTATATAAAAATAAGCAGACGAACGCGGTTGGTGATTTTTTTTCTTTCTTCAAAATTCAAGTATAAAGATAATTTAAGTCAGGTTAAATTTTATTTAACAAAAGTCATTTGTTTGTTATAAAGATGACTTATTGGCAAATTCAGGATATGAAGTGATTCACTTATTTACATTCAGTTTTTTTCTATATCGAACAGTCGTTTAAGATAACGAATTTAGAGTATTTTGAATTTAGAGTATTTTAACCGCGTTACCTAATTTTGTGTTTATTTATCTCCTGAGCAAAAATGATGATAAAATTTTGGTAGATAACCAGTTTTTTGAATACCTTAATTTTCTATAATTAATAAGAAATTTAGTGTATGTTTTGTATATTTTATTTAAATGTCTTGGGGGTTCAGTGTAACGTAAAAATAGGATAAAGAAGGCCGCTAACCCCAACAGCTGGTTTACTCACCCGCTTCCGTATTGTCCGAAGGTGTGTAATTATTTTGAAGATTTGTTAAAGTTCCCGGATCACCACTAACGTGCACCTGGAGGAAAGTTTGCGTCCAGGTAAGTGAGTATTTGACTGTGCATCTGATTTACCTACGTGTGCTCAGGTGTATATTCCCGAATTTGTTTTAATAACTTTACAAGATGTTATCAATATTGTGTGACTTCCCGATTTGCGATTTTAGATAATACGACAAGCCACCCTAAATATTTAAATTCTGAACCATCCTCACGGCCAAATTTTCCTATCGAGCTAGTCGGTAACCCATTAATTATCTGTTACCTTTTGCGTTAATACCGTTTTTTACCTGTAATCTGTAACATCGCATATATAAATATTACGATACTCTGTAAATCACTTTCTGCAACATTACCGCATATAATCTCCACTAGGACAATGCATAACATAAAAGTTTATGGTTCTAACTTAGCTTAGTGGTATGGGTTGTGATTCTTACTAAATATAAGGACTAAAGTAAACAAGCATCATCCATGGTTAGATTTCTATAATAAACTGACATAAGTAAAGTTGTATAATATAGCCTATATAGGATGGGTTTATAACCATTCACTCCTGCAATAGAACTGTAAATACCTCAACTTATTGATAAGTTTGTTTCTTATACGTTACCCGCAATGCAAACCTACTTACTTAATGAGTATAAAGTATTCACGATTTATATTCAAAGTTATAAGTATTTAACTTCTGAATGTAAAATCGTGCACTTGAGATACGTCGATACGTTTCGACAGCAATTGCGTCCATGCTCATCAGTAAAAAGATAAACATTTAATTAGGAATATTAATATCATAGATTAATAAAATATGTACCAAATAAATTTAATTTATTGTTTTCGTTTTAAGTTATGCTTATATTAATTACAACGTATACTTTCAAATCATAGTTAAAAAAAATAGAATGGCCAATTTTTCCTGTACTTTAACAGGCTATATTGTAATCGCAGTCCGAATGAAATGTAGGTAAGGTATTGCATAGTTTTTTGTTCTACTTTGCTCCATTAATAAATCTTTGTGCAATTCCTACAGCAACATATATTCATATCATAGCGCCACTTTCACATGAATCATGTTTACAAGATGTATAGTAAGGATGTCATCATCACAGCACCGCACGCATACTTTCGGCCCAAAGTCATTATTGTTGTGTACAACCTAAAACATTATTAAAGGTTTTCTGAATATTTTTTGTGCTTCGTTAGGCAACTTTGAAACTCATTGTTTCCGGTCTAGACCAGCAAAACGTTAAAATTTTTACGTTGACACCATTGATTTTAATACATGGCCATTTTACTGATAGCTGCCATACATATTACAGCCGTTTGGAACGTTGAAGTATAGTATTACTAGCGTAACTTAAAATATTTTGAGGTCACCAAACAAATTTTCAAAAATATTTTTAATAAACTAATAACGTCAATACAAAAAATGTTATGCATCACACGTCCAAAAACTGGTTTTGCGAGAATTCGTTGTTGTAGGCCTAGGCTGACTATTCAGTGGCAATTCTGGTTCTCAATGAGTAAAAAAAGTTGACTAACACTATACAATTTTTGCCATTACATGGGGCCTCCGTTACTCTTGCTCTTCATAAATGATTTGTCTATGTTTGTTACCAATTCGCATCAAGCCCTATTTGATGACGAATTTAAAATGTAGAAAATTATAAATAGCGGGGAAGTATGCATAGGTTACAAAATGACTTTTGAAAATACCCACTAATGGGGTGAAGATAATGTGTTACATTTTAATATTTATAAAATTTATAAAGTAGCGTATACAAGCACTCCAGCAGCTACTGACGACTGGCCTTTAAATAGTGCAGTGCATGAAGAAGTAAGGAATATATCCGACAGTTCTTTGAGTCCTGCTTGTACCGTTAAATTCATGGAGGAGTGGTCGTACACTAGAGTAGTAGAGTGCTCAATGAAGAGTGGATCTCCGTGAAATCGAAGATACTAGTAGAGATAATAAATGATTTAACAGAGTACTTTCAATCCTGAATGTGTTGCAGAATTTATAATTAGTAAATGGTTTATGGGCGACTCATCAGTATCTAGGAGTCCCGATGCACAGATGCACCTGTACCGTCACCAGTGAGAGAAGAATCAGAGGCGGAAGAATCCTACCTGTATTGCAGAACTAATTGAGAACTGGGGAGACCAGTTCTCAACAGGTTCTTCATGTATGGAGGATACGAGGGATAACACAGTATCTCCTACCCAGCATGAATTGCGGATTTTCTGAAGAACATGTAGTTTTAATCACTTTTTTCCAGTCCAAAGCACATTGTAGGTTTAAATTCAATGCTGGATAGAGGATGTGTGGCCAGCAACATCCCACCGCCTGGACTACTCGTATTTTTGTTTTTCTACTCACAAAGTCATCTTAACCCGAACCTAGTAATAGTTAGTGATATTACAACATAAGTCATAACTAAATATGTAACACAACCATTGCAATGACACATTTATTTATGTATTATTTGCTTCTTACAGATACAACCAAAATGTTCCAATTTGAATTTTCGATAACATTTTATAGGAAGGTTTCTCTGGTTCGCCATCATCGAAGGGTGTGTTGTTTAAGAACATCATCATCTGCTCCATATTCGCAGAGACAGACAGCTGAGTCGATCGTACGGGTAATTTGAAAAACCACCCACCAGAGACAAATATGCTACAGCCAAGCACTGGGTTCAACACTACAATACGTAAACAAGTTCCTGATACCTTTGCGCAACCAGCGATAAATACAAAGCAAACGTGTGTCTACTTATTGATATTTCGGTTAAATTAATTCGGAACGCGAGTAACTCCACACAATATTGCTGACGCGCAAATATTTATCGATGACGTTATGATCAATGTTTTGAAACTTACACAAACTAAGTTGCAAAACCACCGTTCTCTGATGTGTACTGTTGAGTTGTTTGGTTTGTAGAGATAGTAGTGAACTCTAATCGTTTCATTGTTTCTGTTGAAAACTGCCTCACCCTTAGCATTCAGCTGATTTCAGGGAAGATTGTTTATTGTTATCACAAGTTCTTCCATCAACTCATGAACCGTAAGAGGTTTTTTTGAAATAACTAAAAAGAAAAAACAGATACATACTCGCAGACCGTTTATGTGCGACGGTTCATTATAAATGACCGCTTGTAAAAGATTTTTTGTAGGTTATATGAATAATAATAACGATTGTTACTATTACAGTACTATAGTTTATTTGCTGCTGAGTGTCCGATATGGAATTATCCCTTACAAGCCCTTGACCAATTTGTGTTAGAGAGGAAGGTAAATAATGCGACGTTTAGTTAAATACCGACCGTTCGTAGTGTTCTGCAAGAATCAACCGTAATACTTTAATAAATAGTTTCGACAGTGAATCGTATTCCCTTGAAGTCGGAACTAAGTTGCCGCTTACTTATAGCAGTAGTTCGCAAACATTATTCATACGTATAACGTTAGCTCACCCATTCAAATATTTTGTCATCCATTTTAATTCTTAATAAAAAGTAATGATTATATATTTAGATTAAAAATGTACTTAGAATGTGAAAAATGTAGTAATATTTTTATAGTACAAGTTAGAACAACACGAAATAGAAAATAAAACTTTCTCAAAATATATAATCTAAATAAGTTTATACTTTTATTCGTATATCAAATTGTATTTATTTTACCTATTTACGATTTACGATTTATAGTAACAGGTAATAATTATTTAACACGCATATTTAAAACAAAAAATATTATTTAAGTAATTAAGTAAATAATTATTACCTGTTACTATAAATCGTAATAGGTAAAATAATACAATTTGTTATACGAGTAAGTGTAGAAATTTATTTGGATTGTATATTTTGAGAAAGTTTTATTTTCTATTTCGTTTTGTTCTAACTTGTACTATAAAAATATTACTATATACCCGCGAATTTATACATCTCGTATTTCTTAAAATAAACTACAAATGTTTTCACATTCTAAGTACATTTTAATCTAAATACATAATTATTACTTTTTATTAACAACTAAAATCGATGATAAAATATTTGAATGGGTGAGCTAACGTTATACGTATGAATAAATGTTTGCAAACTACTGCTCAAAGTAAGCGGCAACTTAGTTCCGACTTCAAGAGAATATGAGTCACTGACGAAACTATTTACTAAAGCATTACGGTTGATTTTTGCAGAACACTACGAACGATCGGTGTTTAATTAAAATTAAAAATTGGTCAAGGGCTTGTAGGGGATAATTCCATATCGGACACTCCGCAGCAAATAAACTATAGTCTAAGTCTTTTTACTTGAATTTAAAAATGAGAACAGGCTACAAGTATCCATGTCAAAACCGTGCAAAAACTTTTCGACTCTGCTATTTTACACGAAAAAACAAACGATTTAAATCAAAACAAGCAAACGGTTCATTATTAATTACTATTTAAGAGTACGGTAACGCCACCTAGACAAATATACCACACATCCAGAATTCAGAGCAATATAACATATGCCCATTAAAAGGGCGATGGCATTATCTTGATTTTAAAAGAAGTGAAATTAGGCTTATAAATCGTCCTTAGCTTCTCATATACAGTTATTTGAGCATAGAAGAAACGTTTAAATTTTTTTCTTGTACTATAGGTATCACAGTGCTACTGAACTACGTTCTTTGGTACCATCTATGCCACTTTTGCTAGCAATACTCGGTTTGCTCATTAACATCATCAATATGCATTACAACCTCCATTTGTCGTACCATACGGACGCACGCCATATTCTTCTACACGACTCCTAAACTATGAAACTATGGAATGAGCTCCCTATTTCCTGTTTTCCTCCCACTTATGATATGAAAAAATTTAAGGGAGACGTCCATTGACATCTTTTGGCAATTCAATATCCTCCTATCCACCTTACGAAGTGTTCCTGGGTGCGTTAGCACATTAAGCTAAACATAGCCTGTTCAAGACCACAGTTGTTAAAAAAAACCAACAGTATGTAATCATTATTATAAGTTTTGTTATGAACGAGGTAAAGTTTTCATTCACGTATTTAATAAAATTAATAATATTTTTTAAGTATGGAATGAACATTATTTAATACAGTATAATATTTGATGCTTAAAATAAATCAATTACTTTTCTGGTAAGGATTAAAAAAATAAACTAAAAAAGATAATTCATTCGATGGTAAAAATGTCCCTTTATGGTCTTGAATAATAAATACCCATTGTTTGAATATTTCGAAAATGTTAAGAATTTATTAGTCAATGGAATATGAACAACTCCATGTATTTGTTGGATCGTATTATGTTCCCAGTCACAGGGAACCGAATGTTGACTGTGAGTGCCAATTTCGTATTATACGATTGGTCACCTTATTCTTAACGTTAGGACAGTGCCGCCGAATGAATGGGTGCTCTGGGTGCATAAGTACCTATACTAGATTTGTAATGGGTGCGGAGCATCCATACAAATTATTCAGTTATTGTTTGATGTTATTTAGTTGATGTTAAAATTTAAATGCATTTTTCGAGGTAAAGCTAAAAAATTGAAATAATTTTAAAACCTTACAATAA
>JARFJB010000576.1:440000-505000 GCA_036346205.1 Vesta saturnalis | reverse complement strand
AAGAGTGGGGTTTGTGTGTCTGTGTTTTGTGTGTGTGTGTGTGTTTGTTGTGTGTGTGTGAGTTTGTTGTGTGTGTGTGTCAGTGTGTATGTCACTGTGAGCGCGCGCGCGTGTGGGTGAGTTCGTACGTGCGTGTGTGCGTGCGCGTGCGCATGGGAGGGGTGTGCGCGTGCGTGTGCGTGTGTATGTGCATGTGCCTGTGCTTGTGCGTGGGAACAAGCATGAGTGTCCGCGGGCGTGCGTGCGTGCGTGCGACTGTGTGAGAGTGAAGGAGTGTGAGTATGTGATTGTATGTGAGTGTGAATGAGTGTGTGAGTGTGTGTGTATGCGTGCGTGTGTGTGTTGTGTGTGTGGTGTGTGTGTGTGTGTGTGTGTGTGTGTGTGTGTGTGTTGTGTGTGTTGTGTGTGTGTGTGTGTTGTTGTGTGTTGTGTGTGTGTGTGTGTGTGTGTGTGTGTGTGTGTGTGCCAGTGTGTATGTGTTAGTGTGAGCGCGCGCATGTGTGAGTGTGGGTGAGTGCGTACGTGCGTGTGTGCGTGCGCGTGCGCGTGCGCATGGGCGGGATGTGTACGTGCGCGTGTGCGTGTGTATGTGCATGAGCCTGTGCGTGGGAGCAAGCATGCGTGTGCGCGCGCGTGCGTGCGAGCGTGTAACTGTGTGTGAGTGAAGGTGTGTGAGTGTATGAGGGTGTGTGTGAGTGTGTGTGTGTGCGTGTGTGTGTGTGTGTGGATGTGTAGGTGTGTGCGTGTGTGGGTGTGTGTGCGTGTGGGTGTGTTGGTGTGTGGGTGTGTGGGTGTGTCAATGTGGGTGCGTGTGAGAGTGGGTGTGGGAGTGAGTGTGGGTGTTGTGTGTCTGTGTGTGTGTTGTGTGTGTGTTGTGTGTTGTGTGTTGTGTGTTGTGTGTTGTGTGTGTGTGTGTGTGTGTGTGTGTGTGTGTGTGTGTGTGTGTGTGTGTGTGTGTGTGTGTGTGTGTGTGTGAGTGTCGTGTGTGTTGCGTGTGCTGTGTGGTGTTGTGTGCGTCGTGTGTGTGTTGTGTGTGTGTTGTGTGCGTGTTGTGTGTGTGTGTGTTGTGTTTTTGTGTGTGTTTGTGTGTGCGTGTGCGTGTGCGCGCGTGTGTGTATATGCATGTGCCTGTGCGTGCGTGCAAGCATGCGTGTGTGCGCGCGTGCGTGCGTGCGTGCAACTGTGAGTGAGGTAAGGTGTGTGAGTGTGTGAATGTATGTGAGTGTGTGAGTGTGTGTGTGTGCCTGCGTGCGTGTGTGTGTCGGAGTGTAGGGGCGTGGGAGTGTGGGTGTGTGGGTGTGTGGGTGTGTAAGTGTGTGCGTGTGTGGGTGTGTGGCTGTGTAGCTGTGTGTGCGTTTGTTGTGTGCGCGTGTCTGTGTGTGTGTGTGTGTGTGTTGTGTTTGTGTGTGTGTGTGTGTGTGTGTGTGTGTGTGTGTGTTGTGTGTGTGTGTGTGTGTCGTGTGTGTGTCGTGTGTCGTGTGTCGTGTGTCGTGTGTCGTGTGTCGTGTGTCGTGTGTCGTGTGTCGTGTGTCGTGTGTCGTGCGTCGTGCGTCGTGCGTCGTGCGTCGTGCGTCGTGCGTCGTGCGTCGTGCGTCGTGCGTCGTGCGTCGTGCGTCGTGCGTCGTGCGTCGTGCGTCGTGCGTCGTGCGTCGTGCGTCGTGCGTCGTGCGTCGTGCGTCGTCGTCGTGCGTCGTGCGTCGTGCGTCGTGCGTCGTGCGTCGTGCGTCGTGCGTCGTGCGTCGTGCGTCGTGCGTCGTGCGTCGTGTCGTCGTGCGTCGTGCGTCGTGCGTCGTGCGTCGTGCGTCGTGCGTCGTGTGTCGTGTGTCGTGTCGTGTGTCGTGTGTCGTGTGTCGTGTGTCGTGTGTCGTGTGTCGTGTGTCGTGTCGTGTGTCGTGTGTCGTGTGTCGTGTCGTGTCGTGTGTCGTGTGTCGTGTGTCGTGTGTCGTGTCGTGTGTCGTGTCGTCGTGTCGTGTCGTGTGTCGTGTGTCGTGTGTCGTGTGTCGTGTGTCGTGTGTCGTGTGTCGTGTGTCGTGTGTCGTGTCGTGTGTCGTGTCGTGTGTCGTGTCGTGTGTCGTGTGTCGTGTGTCGTGTGTCGTGTCGTGTGTCGTGTGTCGTGTGTCGTGTGTCGTGTCGTGTCGTGAGTCGTGTCGTGTGGTCGTGTGTCGTGTCGTCGTGCGTCGTGCGTCGTGCGTCGTGCGTCGTGCGTCGTGCGTCGTCGTCGTGCGTCGTGGGTCGTGTGTCGTGTGTCGTGTGTCGTGTGTCGTGTCGTGTGTTGTGTGTTGTTTGTTGTGTGTTGTGTGTTGTGCGTTGTGTGTTGTGTGTTGTGTGTTGTCTGTTGTGAGTTGTGTTTTGTGTGTAGTGTGTTGTGTACGTGTGTGTGTTTGTGTGTCAGTGTGTTTGTGCGTGCGGGTGTGTGCGGGTGAGGGCGTGAGTGAGAGTGAGTGTAGGTGAAGAAAAAATACTGCAACAAATGTCACATGAGGCAGACATTCATTGCACGAACTTGGAAATTTTTAAATTGGAGCGGGAGAAAAACAATTAGCAGTAGAAAGACTAAAGCGACAGATTCATAACCGAACCTAATTGCTACTGAATAAGTATGTCATGGAAAAAAATTTTGTATTAGTTAAGCTTCATACTTTAAGAACGACACAAATAAACAGATAAACACGCAATTGTTATGTTAGATAGGTTAAACATGCGTTGAAAATGTGCTAGGTCACCTTCAGCGGCTGTATATCGACGCGCTTGCACAATGACGTAAATGCACGCTTAAAGACGCTCTAAATGGGATATGAATAGCAATTTAAAACAAAAATGTGAATGTGAATAAGCCATGATCTAAACACTCACATTTAGAGCTCTAGCACTAAACGTGCGGTATGAATTCATGCCTAGAAGTATATTAACCTCTGTCAGACATGAAATTTTAAATGTCTGTTCGACATAGATTATTGTTTTTGTTTTTACAATGTTGCATATTTTCTTAATTAACTTATTATGAAAGAGGTTGCATAATTATCCTACAAAAATATTAAAATTATTTCATCTCTTTTAATTTCCGTTTTTTAGGTAGCGGGTGGATACTCTTTGTGATCCTAATAGAGATAGACCTACTTCAGGGAAACGACCCTGCCTACGCGAGTCTTGGTTTCCCGTCACATCTAGTAACTGAGAGGAACCTTTTCCCAACCCTAGTCCTAACCGTCATGTAATCAATCCATACCTATATCCTTATCATTGGTGGTGGGCTGCCGTATCCATCAATACTGATGTGAGGCGACAGATACATATTATTTGATACGGCTCAACTTCAGACTACTGTAGGCGAAACAGACATATTCTGAGACCCGCTGTAGTACTGCAATACAGTAGGGTAGGGGAATCCACTGTATTATTCTCCCAAGAAAGTCGTGCGTGATACAGTTGACGAAACAGAGAGACGAGCCTCGCATATCGCTACGCACTCCGGCTGACAACCGGCGTTGTTCTGAGTTCGGGTTGGACAGTGAGAAATGAGATACCGACCTCACGGGAGTACGCAACCAGGCACCGTGTGAACAGAAAGCTACTGGAATAAAAGAAAAATCGAAAGACCATCTACAGCTACGAAATGGTTTAAATATAGCCACTTGGAACGTACAGGACTTAAAAGCGCTACTTGGCAAATTAGCAATTGTCGATAGAGAACTATCGAGAGCCAATGTAGATATTGCAGGACTCTCTGAAACTCACTGGTTAGACAAGGGGTACTTTCAAACCAGTCTGGTCCAATTTAGGAAACTAGAATTATTTCCTATGTTTATGTTTTTAAATGTTGTAATTCGTGTCAATATAAAGTGCTACAATAATAAAAATACATTTTTAACATTATACATTCTACACTATACAGTTAGTGTCAAATGCGTGATCTAACATAGGCTACCAATATTTTACTTTGTTCCAGAATACCTTCCAATAATAGAAAAGGCATAAAATATGGTAAATGGAGTAAATTGGATATGGCAAAAGCCTTAGAGGCTTACAAAGGCAAAAAGTATGGCTTAAATGAAATATTCCGCATGTACAGTGTCCCAATAGTGACGTTCAAACGGCAGTTGAACTCAGAAAATAAGAAGGCTAACCAAGAGCGTGAAACCTTCCGAAGAACCACCGTCTGTTTATCGGAGTTTAAGGAGAGGTTGGCAGCGCATATCCTTAATTTAGAGTAGATGTTTTATAGGGTCACCATAAAAGATGTCCGTAATGCAGCGTATGAACTGGCGGAGCAAAACAACATCAAACACAATTCCAATAGAGAAAAAAAGTAGGCTGGTAAAAAGTGGTTTTACGCATTTTTATGTAGGCATCCCAAAATTTCATTGAGGCAACCAGAATCTACTTCCATAGCTCGGTGCAAGGGATTTAATAGAGATAATGTTACCCAGTTCTTCGACGTTCTAGAGAAAATTGTCGATGAATGCCAACTTAATGCAACAAGAATATTCAATGTAGATGAGTCTGGCTTTTCAACTGTTGCCAAGAAGTGCCAGAAAATTCTAGCCCTAAAGGGCAAGCGCCAAGTAGGTTCGGTTGCTAGCGGCGGACGTGGGGTAAATACCACTATGGTTCTATGCGCCAGTGCAGCCTGCCAATTTGTTGCACAGATGATAATATTCAAGCGAAAAAGAGCTAATCCAGATCTCAGAGTTGGAGTACTTCCTTGATTGCGTGGTAGAGATATCTGACACCCGGATACATCAATAAAGAACTGTTTGTTGCCTGGCTCAAGTATTTTATCAATGCAGTAAAACCAACAAGGACCAATGAAGTTTTGTTTGTTTTAGACGACCACAGTACTCACTCTAAAAATCTTGAGGCAATAGAGCGGGAACGAAATAATGGAGTGATTATGTTACAGCTTCCGGGCCATACCAGCAGCCGGCTTCAACCCCTAGACGTGGCTGCGTTTAAGCCACTGGAGCTTTATTACACTGAATATAATGAGAAATGGCCAAGGACTAATCCGAGATTGATAGTTTCTCAATACCAAGTTGCTAAACTCCTTGGAGAAGCTTATGTCAGGGCAGCTGTGTTAGCAAATACTATGAATGGTTTCAAGAAAACGGGAATTTGGCCGATATATCGTAATATTTTCAGATTTACTCATCCCACAAGCAAGTGTGGACATGGTTGAACGTGATAACACTGAAAGTATTTCCGATTCCAGTGATGAAGATGTGACCTTGAGTTGCTACAGTAAAAGACCAGTTACAACAAAAGAAGTGAACCTCCTAGATCAAAGAGCTTCAACTTCGACATCAGCATCAAATAACAAATAGCAACTACATCAGTTGATTCATCTGCAACAAAAGAAGGAGATTCTATAGAACAAATATTAAAAAGGACAGTTGTTGATCACAAGAAAATGAAACCAACTGGAAGTATCCAAAAAGCACAAATCATTACATCCACACCCTACAAAGATGACCTCATCAAATATTTCAAAAAAGAAAACTATCAAGTGCAAAATAAAATTTGACTCCGGCATTTCTGAGAAAAAAAAGCATTGATGTCAAGGAATGGTACTGCAAACTTTGCTATGAGAGCATTGATTCAGTGCCTAAAATCCAGAGACAGGGTGCACGAATCACATATTTGTTCTTAGTTCTAAGAACAAGCGTTCCTATTTTAATCTTACTAGATCAATTCTGTTATAGTTATTAGTTATTGACTTAGTTTATAAAAATATCTGTTATTTTCAAAGATTTTAGGTTTAGCCGTTCTTTGTCTGTGTTATTTATTTTGCACTTTTTATTGTGCTATTTTTGTTTGTTTATGGTAGGATTTGACTTTCTTTAATGTTCATTTAACATATTTTTGTGTTTTGACATTTGGTTTTTAAATAAAAGTTATATTCTCTTGTTCCTCTAATAAATACTTAAAGTTTTACTAAATTTTACGTAACCGAAATAGATGGTCCAATACAGGAACCAACAGATTCAATTTAGGCAACCAGTCTCCTATAATGGACCAGCTGCAAGGATTCCGGATTATATTTTTATACGAGAAATTATTCAAGAAAAAATTCTGAGAAAATTACTAGAAGTTGACAACATATTAAAGTATTTGGTGTATAAATTTGAAAGTGTTTTGATTTGTTTTCTTAAAGTTAGAGCCCTAAAACCGAATAGTGATCCAATATAGGCAACCTTCTCCTACTAGCTCAGGACGCACAAAACAGAAAAATGGAGGCAAGATATTAATGCGATCACGACGACTACTACATTCCCTTTAGGGAATCAGGACTCAGAGAGCATTTTCATTTTGTAGATTGGAAGGTCGTGTGGTGTTCCACACTAGATATTTTACTATTCCTGTAACATCATGTACTTCTGAAAGAAGTTTTTCAAATTTACGAAGTTTAAAAACATCTTTAAGAACCACCATGTCACAGCCTAGATTAAATGACTGTGTTATTTAATTCATATAAAGACAGTTTAAGGGACGTAAACCACAATGAAATCGCAAACATATTTATACAGTAAAATACTCAGAGGCATGTTTTCATTAGAATAATTATTTTATTATTATAGTTACCTATTTGAAAGTATCAGTAAGGCCTTAGGGAGAATTATTATCGTTGACCTTTTTGTTTATTTATAGATAGATTTTGATTCATTATAGTTATACCTATGGATTTTAATAATTATGCTTTGTGTTCATTGTCTTATGTCTTCAGTTCTTATTAGAAACATAATTGATTTATAATATTTAGGTATTAATAGATATTAATAAAAAAAAATTAAACTGAAATTTTTTATCAAAGTTTTTTTTATGACAGTTGACTAATTAGTACACATATTGCATAATCTTTTAAAAAAATGATTAGCTATGTTCATGCCTTGAGCAACCATACAGATTTCCAGAAACCGGCACCTATGTTTTAGGAATTGGATTGAAATGGTTACCCACATGTTTATAAAGTACTTTTAAGTGAAATAAAAATTTAAATGAAATAAAAATTAATTTTTACAAGGACTAATACCGTCGCAAGGCTTTGATTTGTGCGGGTAGTGAATCCTGGTATATAATTATAGCACGGTTACCATCACAATACTATAATTTTGTGCAATTAAATAATTTAATTATGTAATATTAATTTAATTATTTACTTTTAGATATTTTGGAATACTCATTTATGTTCAGTGCGTTGGTTATACTTATTACGGCGGAGAACCTAAGTTATTCATAATGAAAGTTAATTGTAAATTCATGACAATTATAAATAAATTAAAAACGTGTGTAATTAAACTAGACTACGTTTAATTACAATAAACATTCTTTAAAACGAAGTTATCACTAATTTTAGGGAAGACATTTCTGGTACACTAAACACTTTCATGTCGCTACAGATAACAATGATTGCCCTTACCTATGTATGCAAGAAATATTAAAATACATTCCCATTTAGACATAAAGTAATTAACATTTAAAAATTTATAAGATAACAGACATGTTTTAAAATTTACATAATTTTAAATAAATTAAGTAATCTAATTAAGAGCATCCTTAAAGGAGCGTGTCACCTTCTTTATTCCATAAGAAAGTAAAATCAATAACAATAATGGTTAACTGTGAAAACGTATTAACATTTAAAGAAGATAACAAAATGAATTAGTTTGCATAAGTTTGTAAAGCAAAAAATTGAGAAGAAAAACCAAGGACTTAACTGTAAAAGACGAATATATATGAAAAGGTTATACTTAGATAATATGGAAGAATACTCACATTAATGAGAAAATTTATAAAATAGTGTATTTTCATTCATTTACTTTTTGTCATATCTAGGTACAGGTGAACAATTTATGCAACTAAAGATTAACATATTAATTACGTTATCATTGAACTTTCAAATTGCATTATATTAGATTCAAGCTATAAAATGATTTAAAGCAAATATGCATAAAGGTTAAGTATATTTTAAATAATAGACAACCAACGTAAATTATGGCCATAAGCTTCATATTTCTTTTAAAGGACCTACATATTTTAAATCACTGTTGCATCATACATGGAATGCAAGATGAAGTATTATTTTCAAAATAGTGGAATTATGCAAAATTAATCGTTCATCACCTCGATATAAATTGTATACTGTACAAAATAATTATTTAATCGTAATTTAAATATGTGGGTGAATATATCCTATTCAATTTAAAATTTCAAATGTCAAGCGTATATAATCCCGTTCAAGTTTGAGGTGTTCAAAAATAATAAAGCTGTATTATAAATCTTTTATTATAAATACGAATCTAATAACCGATCTTGGACTTGACCAACGCGACAAGTTTAAAAAAACACATTATTATTGCAACAAAAAATTAATAGATGATTACATAAATTTAATATTACAAGTAAATATGTTTCTGAGCGTAACAAAAACCATAAATAACAAAATTTTATTGGGTTTGGAAATATTTCAAACTTTAACCATTAAAAGGGTGTGGCGATTCATTTTTTATACTATACATTTCTTCCACGTTATTTTTTAATATTAATAATATGTAGTAGCTATTAGCTGTAACTATTAAAAAATTAACGCACCAAGGTACAAAAATGCAGAATTTCTTTGTGCGTTAATTAAAAGTGATTAAGTGCAAAAATAATAATAATAATTGTTTTTTAAAGAAGAGGTACTATGGTAATATTCCCCAAAATCAAATATATTTAATATCTTTAGTTACGATTTAATTTACTTATGCGTTAGTTTTAAATCTTAACGTCAACAAACACCTTGTCAGAGTTAACACGTGTTGAAATTGCTTTATTAGCATAAAGGATCCAATTAATACTACGTTTTGGCATAATTAGGTGCTATTTATATAAATTAAGAACAACAGAAGCTGCTCGTTACAGTTAAAAGTCAATGAAAAACCCTTAAAAATGTGTGCTTTAACCACCTGCGTTTGTGGTTTCAGAGTTTTGTTAACCCCTTACCCCATTATTATTTATTTTATTTCTAAAAAAATATTTTGGGGTCCACATACGAAAGGTAATAGAAAGATAAAAAAAGTCGTCCTCTTTGTAGGTCATTTTTAAATTGCAAAATGTTGCAAAGTAGTCTGAAATGATAATTTATTGAAAATTGTTATACACTGAAAATAATATTACGTATCTAGTAAGTACATTATTGTGTGTGGAAAACCAAATAACAATTTTTATTTGTTTATAATGCAACTTGACACTTAAAATATGACACAAAAGAGTATCCTTTACAATTTGTAGTAGAGCTGTCTTATTTAAATCCACAGCCAGCTCCCTAGAACTAACGCGAGCGGCTAAATCACAAGTTGCGTTCCAAAAATATGAAAGTTAGGTTACAGTAGTTTGTATGTGCAAAGTAGTTTAGATTAGATAAATAAAACTACTGTAACCTAACAGTAGGGGTATGTGTACATTTCCCCAGTGGCGCGCCAACTTTGTCGAGCGCCGTCGTGCAAAAACAAAAAGTGCGCCTCTATACATTGTTTTAAAAAATTAACAAACCTTGTTATAAAATGGTAGAATTTTTTTTTGTTTTAACTTCTATCTTGCACACAACCAGCATTGAAGTTAAAATCTTACGAATTATATAGTCTTATTTAAATCCACAGCCAGCTCCCTAGAACTAACGCGAGCGGCTAAATCACAAGTTGCGTTCCGAAAATATGAAAGTTAGGTTACAGTAGTTTGTGTGTGCAAAGTAGTTTAGATTAGATAAATAAAACTACTGTAACCTAACAGTAGGGTATGTACATTTCAGTGGCGCGCCAACTTTGTCGAGCGCCGTCGTGCAAAAACAAAAAGTGCGCCTCTATACATTGTTTTAAAAAATTAACAAACCTTGTTATAAAATGGTAGAATTTTTTTTTGTTTTAACTTCTATCTTGCACACAACCAGCATTGAAGTTAAAATCTTACGAATTATATAGTCTTATTTAAATCCACAGCCAGCTCCCTAGAACTAACGCGAGCGGCTAAATCACAAGTTGCGTTCCGAAAATATGAAAGTTAGGTTACAGTAGTTTGTGTGTGCAAAGTAGTTTAGATTAGATAAATAAAACTACTGTAACCTAACAGTAGGATTGTACATTTCAGTGGCGCGCCAACTTTGTCGAGCGCCGTCGTGCAAAACAAAAAGTGCGCCTCTATACATTGTTTTAAAAAATTAACAAACCTTGTTATAAAATGGTAGAATTTTTTTTTGTTTTAACTTCTATCTTGCACACAACCAGCATTGAAGTTAAAATCTTACGAATTATATAGTCTTATTTAAATCCACAGCCAGCTCCCTAGAACTAACGCGAGCGGCTAAATCACAAGTTACGTTCCGAAAATATGAAAGTTAGGTTACAGTAGTTTGTGTGTGCAAAGTAGTTTAGATTAGATAAATAAAACTACTGTAACCTAACAGTAGGGTATGTGTACATTTCCAGTGGCGCGCCAACTTTGTCGAGCGCCGTCGTGCAAAAACAAAAAGTGCGCCTCTATACATTGTTTTAAAAAATTAACAAACCTTGTTATAAAATGGTAGAATTTTTTTTTGTTTTAACTTCTATCTTGCACACAACCAGCATTGAAGTTAAAATCTTACGAATTATATAGTCTTATTTAAATCCACAGCCAGCTCCCTAGAACTAACGCGAGCGGCTAAATCACAAGTTGCGTTCCGAAAATATGAAAGTTAGGTTACAGTAGTTTGTGTGTGCAAAGTAGTTTAGATTAGATAAATAAAACTACTGTAACCTAACAGTAGGGGTATGTGTACATTTCCCCAGTGGCGCGCCAACTTTGTCGAGCGCCGTCGTGCAAAAACAAAAAGTGCGCCTCTATACATTGTTTTAAAAAATTAACAAACCTTGTTATAAAATGGTAGAATTATTTTTGTTTTAACTTCTATCTTGCACACAACCAGCATTGAAGTTAAAATCTTACGAATACTTACCCAAATGATCAATACTGTTAATAGAAATGAATTAACATGGGATGTTAGATAATGGATAAAATTATTTTTATTTTATTCATAAATGCAAAAATTTTAAACCAAATTATTGAACATTGAACATATTTTAACAGAACTGGACGGGCTTTGTTTTTTGAAAATTGTTGTATTAACGTTTCAATGTCTAACTCTTGAATTAAACTCGCCTCCATCGAAATGACGGCAAGATTTTCCAATCGTTCTTGTACCATAGTAGTACGTAAATAGTTTTTAACGATTTTTAATTTAGAAAACGACCTTTCCACTGTGACTATGGAAACTGGCGTTGTCAATAAAATTCGTAATACCACAAAAATGTTTGGGTAAGAATAATGTAAATTATTGGTTATAATGTAATTTAGGGTGGTAATTGGTGAATAAGTAACACTTTTCTCAAAATTTTGCAACAAACGAAGTTCTCTCCCATTTCAATTTTTTTCACTTATTATACCTTCGTTTTGTACAGGGTGGCCAACTAAGAATGCGAGGTACTGTATCTGGGAAACTATCCATCGTAGAGGCTTGCGCAAAAAGAAGTTATTACTAAAACGGTCAATACAAAAACTTGTAAAATATTTTCAAGTTTCTGAAATGGCCGCTAGCGGGCGTAACTTTTTTTTTTTATGATTGTGGACCTGAACAGGCTAAATTAGGCCTATCGTGCTAAATCATTCAGGAACACTTAGGAGGATGGATAGAGGGATAATGAATTGCCAATAGATGCCTATGAACAGCTACCTTAAATTTTCTCATATCATAAGTGAGAGGAAAATGTGGATTTCGCTCGTTTGGTACGACAAGTGGAGATTTGTACTGCATTCTGATGATGTGAATGAGCGAACCGAGTGTTTCTCGCAAAGATAGCCCGAGATGGTATCAAAGAATATAATTTAGCAGCACAATAGCCGTTGTAATAACGATAATACAAAGAAAGAACTGAAACCATCCTTCTATGCTCAAGGGACTGTATGTGAGAAGTTAAGGACGGGTGATTTATAAGCCTAATCGCTCTCTTTTGAATACGATCAACGATATCGAAAGCGTATTGGGGAGCACTAACCTAAAGGTGAGAATTATATTCTAGATGAGGCCGAATTTGGGCCTTATACAGCAGAAGGAGTTGTCGAGAGGTAAAGTACTGCTTAGATCTGTACAAAAAGCCTATTTTACGAGCAGCTGTTTTGGTAGCTGACAGAAGATGGTCAACCCATGAGAGATTTGAAGATACAGTCATACCCAAAAGAGTAATACAGTCTGAAAACTTGAGAACTGAGCCATTCATACTTACAACAAGAAATGATCGACCTTTTTTGGCGGACATAAGGCAACACTGAGTTTTGTTAGCATTAAATTTAACTAGATTATTGCTTCCCCATTCGAGAATACGTTGAATGTCTTAGTTGATTGAATTTGCCATTACAGCTTTAATTTCTTGATTTGACATAGAAGGTGGATTATCACTATGAGTAGACTGAGATGAATTACAGTTGAAGAGTGCTATCGTCAGCAAAGCAATGGATGGGGTTAGTTGTTGAAGAAATAAGGTAAACTGCAATCTTGAATCTAAAAAAGTGATGTTTCTGTGAATTCTGCTATATTAACCTAATAAAAAAATAACTGATCTTTGAAGTCGAGGATAATCTGAACTTTTTATGCTTGGCACTTTTTGACGTATCTATAAAAACAAAGTGGTGGGGGTATTCAAAAGTTTCCTTAAATCACCCCCCCCCCGTATCTTCGAAACGGCTAATCCGATTTTAAGAAATATGGGCGCGTTAAAAAGAGGTTTTCTTGGGCTACAAATATTAAAATAATTGAAGTTTGTTTTGTTAGTTTCACATGTCGTCGCTAGAGGGCTTTGTTCGACATTCCGACAGAAACGGTTAATTTTCGCAAAAAAATTAAACGCATTGGTATGACTTTTTTTCATGAACAAGTAGCTAAATAATGCCTAAACAAGCTCGCGAAAACCGCATCTCGATATCTTGTTCCTAACCTAAAATATCGGCCAAGGAAAACTTTATACGAAAATCCCTTAAATTTTTATTTTTTTTTTAACTATATTTTTCTGGAATTGTTTCTATTATGTAAGTTGTGGCCCTAAAAAGGACCGATTTAAAGGAGGAAGGTTTTTAATACCCCAGTAAATGCTCGAAATGCTGACTGACCATCACTCTGTAGATTGCTGAGGCCTCTTATGGGTAGACAAAACTGCAGCTTCAATTTCGGCTCGGAATAGGTTACCTAGAAATTGCGATTTTAATTGTTTGTAAATTTATTCACCAGAATAAAATCACCATTTTTGAAATTACTACGGGTAAGTAAGCAATGCTAAAAGTTATACGAAAGGCCTATTTTTTGTTTGTTTAAATGCATATTCACTATGGGTGTATACGAAAAATACAATTAATAGAAGCAGGCAATGGAAACAGATACCTAAACAAAACATACATGATCCTCAAATTGTCAATATTTGTCAATACTTTCGCGTTACTTTGAGCAATTTTTGTGCTTTCAAAATGCGTTTTACGAATAATGAAGCTGTTGATATGCTTGCGCTTTATTTTGAATGTCTTCAGAATCCCGCAGTAGCTAAAAGAGTTTACGCGGCTCGATGTCCAAATCGGCGTCCTTGCGATGTAAGAGTTTTTCCCCGATTAGTGGCGAACTTACGAGCCAATGGTAGTTTTCAGCTTACGTTTCAACGGCAAAGAATTGGAAGAACACAAGAAAATATTAACCGTGTACTGGGATATATTGAAGGAAATCCTCATGTTAGCACAAGAGCGTTATCCACTGAGTTGGGCATATCACGGAGAACGGTTCAAAATATTTTGAAGGACCATAGGTTAGTTCTAATGGCCATCAAATTATACAGGTATTCGTAGAAAATTTTTTTAATTACTTTAAGAATGTACCCATATCATGTTGTTTCGCATCAGGCCTTGAAAGAGGAAGATTTTGATCGAAGGTTAGACTATTGCCATTGGATGTTAAGCATGATACACGAAAATAGAGACTTTGTATTTCAAATTCTTTGGACCGATGAAGCCATCTTCAGTACTGAAGGGAAGTCAATCTGCACAATATGAATTATTGGTCTGCATAAAATCCCCATTGGTTGCGTGAAGTTCAGCGCCAAGGACGTTGGAGTTTAAATGTATGATGTGGCATACTGGGAGGCAGAATTATTGGGTCATATTTTTTCGAGCAACCCTTAAATGGCAATGTGTTTCTTGATTTTTTGGCCAATGAATTACTGTTGTTATTGGAAAATGTGCCTCAGGAAACAAGGCAAAAATTGTTTCTGCAGTTGGATGGTTGCACAGCACATTTTGCTATTAATGTGCGAGAGCATATTAATGCAGTATTTCAACAGCGGTGGATTGGAAGAGGAAGTCTGTTTCCATAGCCTCCGCGATCGCCAGACTTAACTCGCCTCGATTTTTATTTATGGGGGCGCTTAAAGGACATCGTGTTTCGGACTCAACCTACTACTAGAGAAGATATGAAAAACCGGATTCGTAACGCAATACGTAACATACCGAGAGTCGAAATTGAAGCTGCAGTTGTGTCTAGTCATGAGAGGCTTCAGCAATGCATAGAGCGTGATGTTCAGCATTTCAAGCATTTACGGGGGCATTAAAAACCATCCTCCTTTAAATCGGTCCTTTTTAGGGCCACAACTTACATAATAGAAATAATTCCATACAAATATACTTAAAAAAAAAAAATTTAAGGGATTTTCGTATAAAGCTTTCTTTGGTCGATATTTTAGGTTTCGAACAAAATATCGAGATGCGGTTTTCGCGAGCCAGTTTAGGCATCATTTAGCTACTTGTTCATGAAAAAAAGTCATACCAATGCATTTAACTTTTTTGCGAAAATTAACCGTTTCTGTCGGAATGTCGAACAAAGCCCTCTAGCGACGACATGTGAAGCTAACAAAACTTCAATTATTTAAAAATTTGTAGCCCAAGAAAACCTCTTTTCAGCGCGCCCAAGTTTGTTAAAATCGGATTACCCGTTTCGAAGATACGAGGGGTGATTTAAGGAAACCTTTGAATATCCCCCACCACTTTATTTTTATAGATACGTCAAAAAGTGCCAAACAACAAAAGTTCATTAAATCATTAAAATTTTTATCTGAACGACAGTTTAAAAAAAAAAGTAATCAAATTACTTAAACCAGCACACACGTTTGCACAATATTAAAATTTTGAGTTTGTAAAATTTTGGACACTATATTACCTTTGCTTAATATATTAAACCATATAATCAACATGTATACAAATTTCTTTACAGCATTATCAAAATTTTGCGAAGAATTAATTTCAAAAAGAGCGTCGTATATTTCGCCTAGTTGATACATTAAAGATGTTATAGGATCAATTCGGCTCGACCATCAGGTACCTGACAACGGCTTTAAAGTCAAATCGATGGGTTTAAGCAGAGAAAAAAGTTATAAAGTTCTTGAACTATAGAAAAAATATTTACAAATAATATATATGACTTTGCACCATCGTTAACGACAAGGTTGAAGCTATGGTTACAACAGAGTACAAACAATGCTCTTGGATTGATGTTTAATTTTTTTTGTAAACCATTATGCTTACCCTTCATGTTTGCCCCGTTATCGTAGCCTTGACCGCGCAAATTAAAAATATCTAATCCATAATTTTGTAACGTCGATAACAAAAAAATTGTTAACCCTTCACCGGTAACATCAGTAACAGAACAAACAGTTAGGAAGTGTTCTTTAATACTAATTCCCGAATCGTTTAAATTGACTAATCTGATACATACTGAAATCTGTCCTTGGTGGCTAACATCGAGTGTGCAGTCGAGTATTACAGAAAAATATTTAGCTTTTTTCGCCATGTTTAAAATTTTAGATCTAACGTTACTCCCTAATAACGTTATAACTTTGTTTTGGATCTTGTCCCAAAGATAATGAGGCAAATTTTTGTGCGCTTTCATTTGAGACCGGTTGATATGTTCAGACATAATAGGATCGAATTTTGTGATCATTTCGATACATTTAAAAAAGTTGCCATTATTTTTTTCATATAATTTATTAGTAGTTCCTCGAAAGGCTAAGTTCAGTTCAGCGACAAATTGAACCGTATTCAAAATACGCTCAATAACGACAAGCCAATATTCTGGTTCTTTATTGAATATCTTTTGTGCTTCAGATTCTATAGTTTTATTCTTTTTCATTCGACTTAAAAGATCTGTCCACTGCTTCAAATTCTGGAAATGTAACTTACTTTTTCGTGGTAACTTAAATATTCACTGAAATGATGCTAATCATTAAACCCATTATCCTTACTTAATTTTATAGTTTTCGCAGAATTTGCAACATTAAAGATTTTGCAATAAAAACAATATACAAAATTCTTTTCTTTTGGATATAACAACCATTCTCGTTTAACTTTTTCATTATTATGTAAAATTCTAGTAAAATACGTGTCAGAGAACTTACGTCCTGATTTGTTGTTAGGATAAATCTGACTTTTTATGTGATAATGACCTGGTCCATTATCTACTAATACTTGAACATTATGGGGAAATAAAACTTTTGGCCACAACCCTGGATCCTCAGAAAGTGGCAAAAATTTATCTTGTACCGTTATCAAGTTTACAATCTTTGCTAGAAGTCGATTATAGCTGAATATTGACGCTGCCATCAAATTCCATCTCCAGCAGTTCTTCATCAGTAGTTAAGGATCATGTAGGAATCAAGAAATTGGACACCATTTGGCTACTACTTGGTTCAGTTTCTAATACCGTTGTTGATGTAGACAGAAGGTCTTTGCTTTCTTGTAAAATAATTGGTTTTTGAAGAAACGTTGTTATTTTTCCATTGATTTTTTCTAAGTCTTCTTGTCGTTTTCATTTGTTTAATAAGCTTTCATATCCGGAAAGTTTCTTTTTTCTTTTTCCTCTTTGGGCATCTATATTTTATAATTGCAAAAACAATTCAATCGTTAAAATTAATAAAAAATAAAAGGTTTAAATTTTTAAGTATTCCTGAGGTTGCGGCAAAACTTTAAAGTAGTTTCTTTAAAACAAGATGGTTAACAATTAAAAATATCTAGTGCTTAAACTCGAAAAAAACCTAATTATGAACAGTTACTTTTCCACAAAAATTGATTACAAAACTTATTTAACTTACCTTAGATAGAAGCTTTTAAGTAATCAATTCGAACTAATAATTAACTATGTAATAATCGAATAAACGAACTCAAAATTTACTAGGTAAATAAATATCAATATTAAAATTATTTCTTCTGAACTATTTATAAAACGGTATGATAATATAATAAATATAAAACAAATCTATCAAGTAAACTCTTTTTATGCAGGAAGTCGAAATACACGTCACAGAATGCAAGTTACAACACGAATAATTGTATACTTGTTAAAATAGAAATTGAAACGCAACACGACAAATGACTAAGCTTTTGTTATGAATAAATAATGTTTTATCAATGTTTATTATTACTTTTTTTTGAACAAAATAAAACTCGTTGAAATTGCTACTACTTTTGTTTTTAAATAACGGGAACACAATATTATTTTGTTGTATTGTTGAAAATTTATAAATTGAGAAGCATCGACAGCTGCCTTAGCATCCACGGAGCCCTCGTGCAACGCACTAGTTGCCCATATAGACGGCACGGGCCTGCATTTCCCGCTAAATTTCGAATATTAACCGTAAAACATAAACAGGGTGGCCCATTAGTGTGTGGAAGTGCTATAACTTACTTAGGGTCACAAATACAAACAAATGTTTTAAATAAAAGTTGTTATGTTTGTGCAGGTACACATTTCTAAAATATTATGAGATATACAGGGTGTTTAGCCCAAGCGAGACAACACGAAGTTTACTTTTTTTTAATAGGACACCCTATATATTTGTTTACCATCGAATTCAGCGTAAAATTCTGCATCTTGCCCTATCCTTTCTTTTCCCATAAATTGTGACGTTGCCAAGCTGGAGCGAAATAATGAAGATTTGACGAAAATTGGTGCACTATAAATACTGCCAAATAAACGTTATCAGTGATAAGCAACTAAACTTATTTGGTAGGTACGAAGGTAAAGGATGGCTGAAATATCTGAAGATAGTAGAAGTTTCGTTTGGGGCTCGAGGTGTTTTTTGGATAAGCATTAATTCAGGAGATTTCAATTAGCAAAAACTTAATTTTTTTAAATGAAACACCCAGTATATTATTTTACCATGTTGTAAAACTATTTTATCCCTTCGAATTATATCTGTATAATGTACTCTCTAAAATTGATTGTTTTTAAGAAAATTGCATTTTTAGTTTATGATTTAAAAATATTCATGTTTTTAACAAGCAAGCTCTGAATGTGACGTTTAGAATACTTCTACTTTCTATAATTTTTTGTGACAAAATCAAACCAGTAATTTTCTACCTTTAAAACTGTCATAAAATAAATAGGGTATCTACAAAACTTAATTAAGCAAAAATAACCTTACCAACAAATGAAATGAAAATATCCATAGTTTTAAAAAGTAACCTGTGAATTTGACGTTTGCGCAAGTTAGAGTGATTAGTTATTATCTAGAGCTGTTGTAAATCTGTAGCTATTAAGAACGAGAAAGCAACTAAAATCATGAATTTTCGGATAGAAGAATTGACAGATATGATTTTTGTACTGGGTGCCAGTGATAAAAACTCTTTACTCGCACAAAGGATTTATCAACAGAAATTTCCAGATAAAAGACAGCCAAGAAAAGAGACATTCGAAAATGTGCTTCAACGATTTACCAGGACTGGCAGTGTAACTTACGAAAAAATTAAAAGGTTGAAGACTGCAATAACAGAGGACAACGAGATGACCGTAATGTTAAAAGTTACGGAATATCCTCATATCTCGACACGGGGAATAACAAAATAAACCGACATAAGTCGTACTGTCGTCCAAAAAATTGTGTCTGAGAACAAAATGCATCCTTACCATATACAGCGAATGCAAGAACTATTGGATGATGATTATGAAAAGCGGTTAACTTTCTGTGAGTGGGCTCAAAAACAAATTGAGCAAAACAGAGATTTCTTCAATTTTGCATTATTTGCCGATGAAGCAACTTTTCATAAAAATGGGTTTGTTAATAGACACAATTTCCATTATTATGCAACAGATCAACCGCATTGTATACGGAATATCAGTCAAACAAGGTGGTTATTAAATGTATCGGGTGGAATGATTGGGAATCATGTCATAGGCCCATATTCCTTTGCCGGAACTGTGAATGGGGAAGTTTATTTGAATTTCTTACAAAGCGAATTACCACAACTGCTTCAGCGATTACCTGCTCATGTTAGGCGGCGAATGTGGTACCCACATGACAGGGCAGCAGTTCACCATACCCAACTGATTAATACACATTTAAATAATGAATTTCCCGGACGATCGATAGGAAGAGGAGGACCCCATAAATGGACATCTCGTTCACCAGAACTTACAAAAATGGATTTTTTTGATGGGGTTATGTCAAAAAACAAGTATTCAAAACACCCGCGTCTACTAAGTTAGACATGAAGCATAGAATTAGAGAGGTTTTCCGAACTGCTGATGTTGATTTGTTACATCGTGCTAGTAGAGCTTTTAAACATCGCATACATTATTGTATGGAAGTAAATGATGGTAATTTTGAACATTTAATAGAATAGTCACCCAACGTTTTTAGTTCTTTCTTATTTGTTGTTAGTTATCTTTGTTTAATTTATTTATTTTGAGTTTTGTAGATGCCCTATTTATTTTATTACATTTTTTAAAGGTAGAAAATTACTGGTTTGATTTTGTTACAAAAAATTATAGAAAGTAGAAGTATTCTAAACGTCACATTCAGAGCTTGCTTGTTAAAAACATGAATATTTCTAAATCATAAACTAAAAATGCAATTTTCTTCAAAACAATCAATTTTAGAGAGCACATTATACAGACATAATTCGAAGGGATGAAATAGTTTTACAAGATGGTAAAATAATATACTGGGTGTTCCGTTTAAAAAAATTAAGTTTTTTCTAATTGAAATCTCCTGAATTAATGCTTATCCAAAAAACACCCCGAATCCCAAAGGAAACTTCTACTATGTTCAGACATTTCAGTCATCCTTTACCTTCGTACCTACCAAATAAGTTTAGTTGCTTATCACTGATAACGTTTATTTGGTAGCATTTATAGTGCATCAATTTTCGTCATCTTCATATTTTTCGCTCCAGCTTGGCAACGTCGCAATTTATGGGAAAAGAAAAGATAGGGCTAGATGCAGAATTTTACGCTGAATTCGATGGTAAACAAATATACAGGCTGCCCTATTAAAAAAAAGTAAACTTCGTGTTGTCTCGCTTAGGCTGAACACCTTGTATATCTCAAAATATTTTAGAAATGTGTATCTGCGCAAACATAACAACTTTTATTTAAAACACTTGTTTGTATTTTTGATCCTAAGTAAGTTATTGCACTTCCACACACTAATGGGCCACCCTGTATGTAATACATTCATATTATCGGCACGCAACCTGTGATTTAGCCGCTCGTTAAGTAACAAGCCAAGTCATGCCATGCTGACACAATCGGCAACAATGCTAATGGACTTATAAATGGTCCTATTTATTTGACATTATATGTTTAATTTTTTATTTTTGAGAATGTTAATCTACGAACTATTTTAGAAATTCTTTAAAATGAGCTATCATACTTAAAAATTGCTTTATCATAAGTTGGAAAAAGAGGTTCAAACATGAAAGTTTCAAAATGTATGTTTGTCTGTCTGTCTGTATGGGCTCCAGCGCCATAGCGTCCACAAAGATAATCCGATCGTCATGAATTTGGTACCCAGGTTCGGATCTATGGGTAGGCGGAATGATGAACTTTTGAGTGAAAACTGTTCAGTCAAAATGGAATTCCAGATTTCGACCATTATAGAGTGTATAAATGCGAACGACTATTCGTAGCAAACCGGCACGTCTTTACGTAGGCAACTAAGTGAACCATCCTAGAACTGAATATCTACCAACTTTTTCGTTTGTTCGTGAACTCCTCCGGTAGCGCAGTGACAGCGCGTTTGGTTGATGTCCCGGCGCTTCGGGTTCAAAACGCATGATGTACTAGGTTTTTTTAATCTTATTAAAAACAAGACTTATGTCGTTCAATAATAGATAAAGCCTGTCCGGTAGAACTGAACGGGTATCGGATTAACAAGGAGGATTGTCAATATATGGTTCTATTGTGCTTGAAACCGCCTTAATGCTTTGCTGTCTCGTACTTATTGTACGTGACAAAGAAAGATGGATATATTATGAATAATGCCTCTATTTCTGCCGAACAAAAGCGTTTGCAACTTTCACACATAATGACAAGGCAATAAGAATCAGATGCAGGTAGAATAGAAATTCAATAGGTATAATAAAATGCCAGTGGTTCTCAACACTGCTTTAACATTACATTTAAAATTTATGGAAGAATGCAAGTTTTATAATAAACATTTATAAAAGCCATTCATAATAATGAATATTCGATTAAGTATAGGTATTTCAATTTACATTTAGAAAGTTCATTGTATACCTAAGTATGGTAATGACGTTTTAGTGTACTCCAATTACAAAAGAATCCAAATAAATATGCAATACTGTAACAATAAGTAATTAATAATAGATTATTATACCATTTAGTAGGTACATATAGGTATAAATAAAACAACTGCAATATCTATATTATCATTATTCTTTGAGTAAGCGTTTATATAAACTAACCATTAATATAATGCCGAAAAAGTTGAGTATACGGATAAAATAATTAAAGATACTTTTGTTAATGAAGAGATTGTGGATGAAGTAAGACCTCTTATTTTCACAGTTAACACTGAAGAAAGTGATGACGATGATCTTTTCCAAGATTTGGATGACTCAGGAAGTGATGAATCTGAAGCCGAATGACAATTATAATTTTTACATTTAATTATAAAAGTATATCTTTGTAATTTAATTAATATTTACTAACTATAATAAAAATGTATTTGTTATTGTTGTTATAAGTATAAGTGAAAGGTGTCAATTGAAATTACTTATAGGTAATTAGTAATCGATTATTATTTTATTATACAAAAGTTGCATTTCTTCACAAATTATATAATGTTAAAGCAGTGTTGAGAACCACTGGCATTTTATTATACCTATTGAATTTCTATTCTACCTGCATCTGATTCTTATTGCCTTGTCATTATGTGTGAAAGTTGCAAACGCTTTTGTTCGGCAGAAATAGAGGCATTATTCATAATATATCCATCTTTCTTTGTCACGTACAATAAGTACGAGACAGCAAAGCATTAAGGCGGTTTCAAGCACAATAGAACCATATATTGACAATCCTCCTTGTTAATCCGATACCCGTTCAGTTCTACCGGACAGGCTATATTTATATTAAGCATAATCAGAAGATTATGGCTCGAGGGAATGTTAAACACGACGCGAAGCGGAGGGCTTTATATTCCTGAGAGCCATAATCTACAATTATGCCCGTGGTACATACAATGTTTTATTTTATTTTGCACCATGAAACTGGAACAAAATTTTAAAAAGATTCAGTATTTTCGGCAAGTTTTTAAATGCAAATGCAGTGAAATAAAGTCGACAGTAGGCTAATTTGTTGTTACTAAGATACTGTGATATTGCTAAATTGTTGCTAAGGTACTGTTTGTTTGTAAATAATTTGCATTCTAAAATGGAAGGTGAAAACGCAAAAACTATCATGTCATGTGTTTGCTGGCAATCATGCTGCTTAGCAACAATGACATTTCCTTGCTATAAAGACTACATTACGCCCGCATTTTGGGGTGTATAAAGAACATTATGGTGGAAAAATAAAATAAACATATTTTAAATAATGGATTTAATATAAATAATATAGATGTATTACAACAATCAGTAGTAACAATTCTCGGTCTTGAACTCGACGAATCTTTGAATTGGAAAACACATTGCTCTGCTTTGATAAAAAAAATTAATAGTACTGTCTTTCAAATTAGATCCTTAAAGTATGCAGTTCCATTCAATGTTATAATTTCCTTTTACTAAGTTCATTCAGAATTGTTGTACGGTATATGTTTTTGGGGATTATCAGTATTAGCGCAAGAAGTGTTTCTGAGCCAGAAAAGAGTAATTCGAATTATGGCTGGTATGAAAAGTAGCGAATCTTGCAGACCTTATTTTAAAAAATATAATATATTGCCATTACTTAGCTTATACATTCTGGAGCTTCTCTGTTTTGTCTATAAGCACCAAAACCAGTTAAAAAAAACTCAGATTTTCACTTGTACAATACAAGAAAAAGGAATTATTACCGTAATCCTTTCAATAAAACCAATATAACCGCAAAAGCTCCTTCCTTGTTTGGTATAAAGCTTTACAATTATTTGGCTCAAACTTTGAAGCAATTTAAAGGTAAATTAAAGTCAGTTTTAATACACCATTGCAAATACAATGTGGAAGAATTTCTTTCACTACTACAAAAACAATAACTTCTAGTCATTGTATTAATGTTTATTTTATTGTACACTGTTTGTTTATATTTTAAATATAACTAATGACATTACTTAAATTTCATTTTATGTGTATGTTTTGACTTAATCTATACCACTCTTGTGGTCTAACGATCGAATAAATATTATTATTATTAGACGTGTTAAGGCATTTCTGGAATTTGAAACGGTTTTTGAAAAAAAAAAAGAATTTTGGCCTTTTGGTCAAAAATTTTCAAATTTTCTTTCATTTTTACACGTTTTGAGCCATTTCTGACCATTTGAGACTATTTTTGGAAATAAAAATTTATTGACCATTTGCTAAAAAATGTTCAGTTTTGAGTCATTTCTGGCAATTTGAGATGATTTTTGGGTAAGAAACTTTTTTGGCCCTTATGGTAATTTTTTTTTGTATTTTTAATCGTTTTGAGCCATTTATGACCATTTCAGATGATTTTTTGGAAAAAAAATTTTTGGCACTTTGGTAAAAAATGTTCGCAATTTTTTTTTGCACGTTACGATAAATTTTAAAATGTCAGAAGTCTAGTTACTTTTTTTTTATTACTAAGTAGAATTTATGTCATTTAGGAACTATATAAACAACTACTGTTTTCGCAACAACGAAAGTTAACTATGGAATAAATGTAAAAATGATAACCGCATCAATAGAAACATATGGGTAACAAGTGGATTTATATGTTTATAAAAATTGTACTTTTATGCACATATTTACACGTATTCAAGTTATGAACTAAATAAATGTATACTGGGTGATTATGATTATTCACTGTTTCTGATCAACTTTTTCGATCGTGATCATTTTTATTTAGTACCTCAAGCTCTATAGGTATTATTTAAATAAAAGCTTAAATTTACGATATGTCTTGGTCGTCATATTTAATTGTTTCTGTCGAAGTCTTACGATTTTTTTAATAAAACAATTTAACAATTTAATGGTATGAAAAAACTGTACAAAATTTTTAGTAGCAAAAAAAAACACAGTACACTAGTTATAAAACACATCGAATTCTTTCAATTTGCATGTTTAAATTATTATCAAATAGATTGTATAGTGAGGTCAGATTTTTTTTTAAACAGAAGGAAGATCTAGCCGACTACACTTTATCTCTTTTGATAAATATTTCGGCAGATTCAGAAAATTACAAGGCACAGCACCTGCTTTTAATCGCGGATGACATAAAAGAATTTCTTGGTCAATACCGTCAAGACGAATGTATATGGTTTGTGTAATAATGTCCTCAGGATTAAAATGAAAACTATAAACAACCGAACATGATGTAGGTATCTCTATTCAATTCTTTTGTGGGATGGCTTGTATCCACTTTAACTTCTCACACTCGTCTATGGGAAAAGAAATACCACAATTTTCTTTTGAAGTTGTATCATAATTAAATTTGCAACTTGGAACACAACACCGTTGGGGCATCTAATCCAATTTTTCTATTTCAAATTAAATCAGTTTAATTTATTCACTGTTACAATTTATATTCATGTCCACAATGCCCAATGAAATGATGTATATCAACTGTAACAAATTAAAAATAATACACAACATGGATAAAGGTTAAGTTCGTACGAGAAGTTTTAAATTTGAGAAATTATCAATATATTAGCACTACACTCTATACAAAAACTATTTCACAGTAAATGAATCTTAATAATAAAAACTAAACTAACACTAACATTATTAAAAATATTAATTAAATACCAAATTAGTAAACAAAGAAATCAACAATAAATAATTACACAATAGAATACTGGGACCACCAGCGGTGTTGCCAATTTTCGTACAGGATGGCTTGTTATTAAAGACGACTGTGTTTAAATCACTCGAAAAGGTGTAACAGTACTGTAAGCATCCGGTGCTGTAGATCCTTTGATTTTACTGATGTACTTGACTTTATGCACCTAAAATTAGCACAGCCACTGCAGCACAATAGTTTAAACTATCCCATAAATGTTCTCAAAATATATATTGGATTACTTAGTGGTAGTCAAGTGCTGGAGAAAAATCGTAACATATGAATTCGACTCAAGTGCGAAAAGAGTCCTTCTCAGGACTAAGTGTGATCAAGGAAGCAGAGTCCGCTTCCGAAACGTCGCACTCAAAAAGCCAAAACTGTGGAAATTAGCCTATCAACTCAACGAATATGAAACCACAGTTACAAAAACTTACATACAGAGTTTTTTAACGTGGAATGTAGCAAATTGGAATTGGAATTCTCCCCTATATATATATATATATATATATATATATATATATATATATATATATATATATATATATATATATATATATATATATATAGGGTGTCCTAAATAGAGTAGGATAGTATGGGTATCTTTCTTAATATTAAAGATAGAGATTTGGTTAAATGGGCAATATTGTGCCATTTTTTAGGCCGAGTTCGATTCCGTTGAGAAACTTTCTTATTTTAAATGGGCGCCATATTGGATTTTTGCACAATTAAATGGGATTTTTTTTCTCTTTTCAGCGATGTATAACAACCTATGTACGAATAAAAAATTATGGGAAATATTAATTGTTTTCATTTTAAATCAAATAGCCATAATTAACAATTTGCAAGTAAAAATTATGTATTAAACAAATTAAACATAACGATACACCGTGATATTAGTAAACGCTAAAACCATAATACATTGCAATAAATGTTCAAAATGCTAGCCGTTTTCATGTACACACAATCGGTACCCTCTCACAACACTGTTAGTAACTGTTTTTTGTGACGTCACCCTTGGGACACCTTAGTCGCCATTTTTTCATGCCCACGTGTGGATCATATTTTTTTCACCTGAGAATAAAAGGATTTAATCTGTTATTAATTAGGATTCGTTTTTATCAAAGGAGATTGCATAACTATTATTACATTTTTTTTAATACCATCTACAGATTTTGACCTAATTTATTTATGCATTCTAATAAGGGGCCGTAGTCTTGTAAGACGGGAATCTGTTCGCGGGCTTCTTAATATGTGTTTATTATTATTAAACAGCTATACAACTTCATTTATATTAATTGAAAAGTAGAAATCAGTCGTCGACATTGCGTTAATTAATGCGTTTACAAATATTTAAAGAATTTGCTGCTGCAAAACAAAACATTAGGGTCTAAATTAAATATTAGATGAAATAGTAATAATCATTTTTACCCTAATGCAATAGCGCTTTTTTTATACAGGCATATTCTCTATCTAAGCAGTCAGCACCTATACATTCGAAAAAATTATGCCTGATTCATTTGTATGTTCAATTATTCACACACACACACACACACACACACACACACACACACACACACACACACACACACACACACACACACGCATACGCACACGCACACGCACAAGCGCACGCGCAATCGCACTCGCACGCGCACGCGTACTCGCACTAGCACCCGCACGCACACGCACACGCACACGCACACGCACACGCACACGCACACGCACACGCACACACACACACACACACAAATTACTTTAAAATAAATAAATGAGCGGCAATTAAGTAAGCAGGTAATTAGACATTATAATTAGATATACATCAAACTATTATTGTTAATGCACGATGCGCGTGTTGGTTTTAGTAAATATTTCAAATACAACAGCAAAATAAGGTTATCTTTATGTTAAAAGATAAGCACGATAAAACAGAGTAGAATATACTTGTGATTGCAGATTTTTTTCACCGAAAATGTGTTACGGAACTCTTAATTAAGACAACTAAACTACTAAACACGCTTTTATTTATCAGAGTAGAACGTTATCGCATATATATATATATATATATATATATATATATATATATATATATATATATATATATATAAAGTCCAAACACATCCGAATGGTAATACTGCAGCGTCGTTTTGTTGTAGCGGAACCATCTAGAATTCTTCTCATGGGAAAGCAATTGGTAACCTGGCGCGGCGGTCCAAAGGAATCAAAATATTCCCCGTTACCATTCTCGTCAATGTAGAAAGCAGTCTAATGCTGACCTGGTTTGTTTGCTGGATCCGTGTTCACAATAATTGTACAAGAGATTTTTATTCTGCGTTTAAGCGTGTATCATACTTCATGGTTTAATTGCGGTTTTACATTTTTTTACGATTATCGGAGAAAATCTAAGTATGAGCCTGTGTCCCTCCTAATAACATTTAAACTGAATTTTAATCATAAATGGGCTTTTGCTAACTGCGCTTTTCTTATCAAATTAAAGAAATGATACAGAATTTTTCAATTTTGAATACAAATTTTATAACCAATTAATTACAATCAATCAATAACTCATACTTGGACAGATAACACTTGACGACAAGAAAATTTAAACATAACGCATAACAATAATTAAACAAAAAATTATAATAAATGCTAAAAAGCCCCCCTTCGTTCTCCAAACATAAATAGCATCTATTACTGTAGAATCCAAAGCATTCTTTAACATTGTAGGTGTTACAGTTTGGAATGCGTTAAGTACCAACCGTCGGAGTTCTTCTTCTGTTCCCAAGATATGTTTATAAACATAATTTTTTATGTACCCCCAAAGAAATAAATCCAGCGGGGTTATATCGGGAAAACAGGCTGGCCAGGGTGTTTCCGAATGGGGGTTACTCTTTCGGAAAACCTATTTGAAAGGTAATCCTTAACCATGCGTGAATTATGTGCAGGTGCACTAATCTGCTGAAACCAACAATCGCGTACTTCGGCTAAGGCTAAATTATCAAGATCATCTTCCAAGGTAGTTCCTAGTAAATTTAAGTAATATTGCGATGTTAAATTTTGATTATAAAGACAGGTCCTTCTTCCTAAAATCCCAACCCACATATTGAAGGCAAAACGGTGTTGATGTCGTGATTCCTTGTATAATTTTCTTGAGACCAATGATGAACGTTTTTTCTATTAAATATCCCATTATTGGAAACCGTACTTTCATCATACCATAATATGTGGAAAAGAAAATTATTGTTCTGGTGGGATTTTCTTGTATACCACTCACAGAATAATCTCCGTCTTTCTGAGTCACCTGGTCTAAGTCGTTTGTAAATTCTGTATTTGTACGAATGAAATTTTGTCTTCTTTAGAATAAAGCGTACTGTTGATTTGGATATGTCCATAATGTTATGAATTTGTCGAGCTGATATTTCGAAATTATCAGTAACGGATAACAATACATTGTTTACATTGTTTTATTCGAGGTAGCACGGGTTTTTTAAAAGCACCGTATTCTTTAAGGTTAGTTAATAACTTGCTGAATGTTCTTTTATTTGGCTGCTTCCTTTCAGGATACCTCTTCAAATACATGCGCTCCACAGTAGTGCAGTTTTGATTACTTACGGTGTAACACGAGATTATGTCAAATTTTCTCCATTTGAAACTCCTGCTTCCATATTTTATTAATAAATTAACTACTAACGAGGATTAGCTACTACTGAAAACTAATAAATAAAGTAAATGTCAAGTGTTAATAGGCATCTAGATGCTAACTTAAAAATTAAAAGAAACGAAATAATTTTAATTATAATTTTTAGGGTAACAATGCAACCTCTTTCATACGTTCATAGCGAAAACAGGCAACATTGTAAAAACAAAAACAATAATCTATGTCAGAATGAAGTTTAAAACTTCATGTCAGATAGAGATTAATAGACATAAAAACATGTTAACTTAAAAAAATGTCAAAACCGCCCGCTTCTATAAGTAATCAATAATACAGTTTAACCATTTTCATCGACATCTAATTACTTTTTAGACTTACCTTGCGTTATATTAAGAAACTTTTAAAGAAAAGTTATTTAAAATTAAACTTTCTTCAAAAAATATGTCTACTCTTTTTCTTATAAAATTAATCGTTATTTAGTTGAAAAATTAAAATTCGTGTGGGCCTGCTCTAACCACATGTTAACCATTGCTTGGGTATATGCTAACCACCTGCTGCTCTATTGCTTATTCACTCGTTGGTGAAGCCAATATTCGTCGCTATATATTCTTCATAGCTGCCGAAGTTATTTCAAGCTAAGTGTTAAAATTTTAATATTGTTAAGAGCTACATTATAAAGAGCTCAAGTCGTACAGTCATAAAGTGCCTTGCAACTACATTGATATTAATGCTTAAATGATTTTTTTTGCACGATATAATTGCGCTACATTCACACCTGCAATGTGGTCTTAATTTGAGACTTTATTGAATTTTTTTTTGTTTATACTATAATAAAAACAATATAACCGTATCGGGTTGATTAAGAAACAAATATTAGAATACGTTTGTTGATAAGGAATTCGCGCAACTATATATGCACATTTTATGATAGTTCATATCTGTAAGGTGTGTGGCCTACCATGATGTAATAAAATGGGTAATTTATTGATTTAATTTAGTCTTTTTTTTCAAAGTTACTTTCAGGAGTTTCTTATTCAGATAACTTGGCTAGTAACAAGACCACATTTACTTTAACTTTATTCATTTCTAAACAATTGTTGAAATTTGACTCCAGTTTTCTTTAGAATCGAGGGTCATAAATCTCCTGTGTGCGTGTGAGCGTGAGTGTGGGTGCGTGTGTGCGGGTGTGTGTGTGTGTGCGTGTCTGCGTGTGTGCGTGTGTGCGAGTGTGCGTGTGTGGGTGTCTGTGTGTGTGCGTGTGTGCGTGTGTGCGTGTGTGCGTGTGTGCGTGTGTGCTTGTGCGCTTTGTGCGTGTGTGCGTGTGCGTGTGTGCGTGTGTGCGTGTGTGCTGTGTGTGTGTGTGCGTGTTGCGTGTGTGCGTGTGTGGTGTGTGTCGTGGTGTCGTGGTGTGCTGTGTTGCGTTTGCGTGTGCGTGTGTGCGTGGTGCGTGTGTGCGTGTGTGTCGGTAGCTGTGTACGTGTGTGCGTGTGTGTCGTGTCTGTGTGTGCGTGTGTGCTGTGTGCGGTGTGTCGTGTGGTGGTCTGTGTGCGTGTGTGCGTGTGTGCGTGTCGCGTGTGGTGTGTGCGTGTGTGCGTGTGCGTGTGTGTGTGTGCGTGTGTGCGTGTGTGCGTGTGTGCGTGTGTGCGTGTGCGTGTGCGTGTGTGCGTGGTGCGTGTGCGTGGTGTGCGTGTGTGCGGTGTGCGTGTGTGCGTGTGTGCGTGTGCGTGTTGCGTGTGCGTGTCGTGTGGTGTGCTGTGTGCGTGCGTGGTGTGCGGTGCGTGTGTGCGTGTGCGTGTGTGCGTGTGTGTGTGTTGTGGTCGTGTGGTGTGCGTGTCGTGCGTGTGTCGTGTGTGCGTGTGCGTGTTCGTGTGTCGTGTGCTGTGTCGTGCGTGTGTGCGTGTGCGTGTGTGCGTGTGTGTCGGTGGTGCGTGTGTGCGTGTGCGTGTGTCGTGTGTGCGTGTGTGCGTGTGTCTGGTGGTGTGCGTGTGTGCGTGTGTGCGTGTGTGTGTGCGTGTGGTGTGTCGTGTGCGTGTGTGCGTGTGGCGTGTTGCGTGTGTGTGCGTGTGCGTGTGTGCGTGTGTGCGTGTTGCGTGTTGCGTGTGTGCGTGTGCGTGTGGTGTGGTGTCGTGTGTGCGTGTGCGTGTGTGCGTGCGTGTGCGTGTGGTGTGCGTGTGGTGTGCGTGTCGTGTGTGCGTGTGTGCGTGTGTGTGTGCGTGGTGCGTGTGCTGTTGCGTGTGTGGTGTGGTGTGTGTGTGCTGTGTGCGTGTGTGCGTGTCGTGCGTGTGTGTGCGTGTGTGTGGTGGTGCGTGTGTGCGTGTGTGGTGTGTGCGTGTGTGCGTGGGTGTCGTGGTGTGCTGTGTGCGTGTGTGTGTGGTGTGAGCGTGTGCGTGTGGTGTGTGCGGGTGTGTGCGTGTGTGCGTGTGTGCGTGTGTGCGTGTGTGCGTGTGTGCGTGTGTGCGTGTGTGCGTGTGTGCGTGTGTGCGTGTGTGCGTGTGTGCGTGTGTGCGTGTGTGCGTGAGTGCGTGTGTGCGTGCGTGTGTGCGTGTGTGTGTGCTTGTGTGCGTATGTGCGTGTGTGCGTGCGTGCGCGTGTGCGTGTGTGTGTGTGTGTGTGGGTGCGTGTGTGCTTGCGTGCGTGCGTGTTAGCGTGCGTGCGTGCGTGTGTGCGTGCGTGCGTGCGTGTGTGTGTACGGATGAATGTTAGTATCCACGATAACTCCAGAACGAAAATATCTACGTACTTAAAATTTTGTATTTAAGCTTGTTTTCATTTGGATTAGAGCTGATTAGATTTTGGGAGAAATCCAGCGGCGGTGAGGGGGGGGTTATTGGGGTCAGCTGCATATTTCAAAGATATAGAAATACCCAGATATAGACCTTAAACATATCGATTAATTATGTTCTATGCCATTTTTTGATACGACGCATAATTTAGCGGTAAAAAGGTTCCTAATGTACAAATTTTTCAATATCGGAATAACGATTCATTTTATTAGAAAACGTGCAGACATATTTAAAAAAAAATTAAATTTTACATAACTTTTCCTTATAAAGTTTCTTAATATAATGCAAGGTAAGTTTAAAAAATAATTAAATCTGAATGAAAATGGTTAAAATATATCATTGATATTTTATAGAAGCCATTTTTCGGCATCACAGTTAACATTTTTCAAAATTCCCGCCAAATCTATGGTCACGTGACAAATGTCACAATCAATTTTTTGGTTGTCAGACATGCAGAAACGAACCGCCAATAGAGTTTTTCAGAAATTTCGATAATAAAAAAATTTTTCCCATATGTGTCCAACTTTATGGCGGTCCCTGTATATATTTGAGAGTAAACCGTACTTGTATTATAGATTTGTAGCAACTTCTTATTGGCCAATCCAGAATTTGGGTTTTAACTGTTTGTCCTGTTATTATAATTTTAAAGAGTGCATGTCAATAATTTTATATTTACAACTTAAGAATTAGTTAGACTGTAAATTTAATGTGTTTTTGTGTTAACGTTTACAACTGAGTAATTACAAACAAGGCATGAAAGCCAGATGCAGCTGATACAATTACAATAGGACTAAGGAAGAGATAATTATCTAGTAACCTGTCACTAACATTCTGATGAAGTCCAAAAATAGGAACGAAACGTTAACGACTGAAATAAAAACATAAAGAGGAAGTGTTGCCATAAACCCAGTAAGTTATATATATATATATATATATATATTTCATATATATATATATATATATATATATATATATATATATATATATATATATATATACCAGGATATCAACAATGATTGACCGAAAAAAAACTGTTTTTTTAAAGAATTTTTATCAAAAGTTTATTCCAAGTTTCTGGTGAAGTTAGGCACATATATTTATTTCAACTTCGATTGAGATATCATAAACGTACATGGATTCTTGATTTTTCATTTATTCCTTTATCTAAATTTGTATTACAATAATATTGTTTTTTCAAAACTCATTAATTTTCAAGGTAAGTTAATTCGTGTATTTTATTCCTTTTTCGTAAATAATTTTTTTTAGGTTATGATGCCTTTTGCTCTCGAACAAGACAAGTTTATTTTGGAAGCTTATTTCCGAAACGGCACAAAGATGTAGATGGAAACTGAAAGTATTCAGTACGATTATGTGTTGAAGAATATCGAAATCACATTCAGAACACCGAATAAGATGAAGATGTTTTATGTCGACACATTCGAAGAATTGTTAGTCGTTTTCATGACCATGGTAGTGTTTGCAAGGGAAAACCTACGGGTCACACAACTGTACTTACAGAGGAAGTAGTGGAAAATGTACGTACACATTTGGATGATGAAGTCCGACCGACCCTTTAAGACAATTGGCCCAGCAAACAGGTAATTTTGCACTATACAAAACATGATTGACTTGTATGTTTAAGCAATGAAATAAAAAGAATCTTACAAACCAAAACATTAAATAGGTAAAGTTAGATTGACAACATCGTGCATATTTCAATATAAACTATTGTTACAGGTCGTTCGTATGGTACATGCCATAAAGCAGTCAAACGTCAATTACATTTTCATCCTTGCAAAATAACCGCTGTGCAAGAATTTCTACCTTTAAATTTTCAAAAGCGTTTAGAATATTACCAATGGTGAGAGATGACGAAATAATGAACTTAAGTTTCTTTACGAATCAAACATGGTTCCATTTATCTGGTTATGTGAATTCGCAGAATTACCGTGTGTGGTCATCAGAAAATCTACACGTATTTGAAAGTATAAAACGAAGAGTAGATGCCTGTAATGCAAACATTGGTGGTCACTTTGAAATTGTTTTATAGATAATTGCCAACTTTGATTTTATTTTTCTATTTTTAACTGTAATAATAAACATATACCTACTGTATTATGTACGTGAATATAAATAAAACTAAATTTAAAAAAATTAAGTGTTAATTCAAAATAAACGTAAATTACAATTTTTGAAGTTTTTGTACGCCTACATAATAGGCAATTCGTCATTCACGAAAGTTTTTGTCATTTATGGTAGTATTTATTTTAATATCGCATTTACGCCACTGGACATAGCACAATTTCCATTTTAAGGATGCGGAACAGTAGTAAATAATAAGCCACGAAGATATAGAACTGACATAAACATGAACTTGACGTAAATATTGTAACGTAATTGTATGTTAACGTAATGGTATGGAACCCTAATTGCTAAAACCAATATAAAGCATTACCATGGTATTTATTCAGAGATAATATGTTACCTCTAAGGTCGAATGCGAGCGATAGTGTAAATGTTTTAATCAATTTGTTAACTCTATTTCTTTGAAGAAGTATTGTGAAACTCCTTTGTGTTGGAAACCTGAAAAAGATGTTCTAATTACAACGAGGTTCACAAAATCTGATACGGCTTACCTAAATGGGTGAATGGAGTGAATTATTTCTATTACATCCGCCTTTAATAAGGATTGTATCACTTCTATACAACAAAGCGATACTATATTGTGAAAATTTTCCAAAAAAAATGATGCTTAACATCTACGAAATAGAAACAGGAAAATTTTCTAGAAACCTTCCACAGCAATGGCGGTTTTGAAAAGAAAAGCGAACGCCTCAAGAAACAATTTTACAACTTGAAAAATATTTTTATCAAATAAATGTTACCACATTAGCACTTTAGGTGTTTAGTCAGAATAAACCGTTATTTATACAGTGTATTTATTTAGAAATAGCAAAATAACAGATCCCTTTTCAGAGTTAAGTATACCAATCACCAGAAATACGTACATCTCAGAGATGGCGCTGTAGGTATTAATTGAAATTAATTTTTATTTCATACATGGTAAATAACTACAGAAATCTTTAATAGCGGAACTAAAAACAAGTAAACTTTTGAAATACAAAGGTGAATATGAGAGGGAAACAAGGTATAATGTAGAAACGTACACGTCAATAAGATAAAATCATATGTGAAGTGTAAATTAGCTACAGCACAGGAATAATGTTGTATACCATTTAATCCATCATACTCATTAGTAAATGGCGTTAATACAGAAATTTTAAGTCATTATAGTAAAGAAAATAGATACTATTAAGCTTAAAGCACATTACTAAATATTTAAGTCACAGATACTTATACTGATTTCCATAAACATTGCAACACCTAGAATTTGTTGAACGATTTTATTGAAATTTTAGTCAACGATGTCTTTCATTAGAACAAACAAACGGTTAAAATTTGACTAAACTCTAGCTAGTAGTTTTTTCTGTTTTTTCCTTTGCACTTAATAACAATAAATTTCAAGAAATAAACCAGTGTGTAATTAACTGTCAATTTTGCAAATTGTTTGTTCAAAATCTCGTTCTGAACTTGGGAACAATGCCAAGAGTACGTCAACATCAACATTTTTCCCAATTGACTGATTTTGAACGTTGCCCTATTATTGGCATGAGAGAGGCCACACTTTCGCTAAGAGAAATTCCTCGTCGTGTAAACCGAAATGTTACAACGGTATTGAGATGTTGGTCCAAATGGTCCGAGGAAGGGGTGCAACAACGTCGCCCTGGATCTGGACGTCTCCGCAGGTCTACAGACCGCGAAGAACGTCGCTTAAGACTTTTGGCCACAAGAGACGGATAAGGTCTTATGGGCTGCGTTCATGTCGTCCATTTTTATGTCTTCCTCTTACACCACTTCATCGTCTACGCAGGCTAGAATGGAGCAACGAAAGAACGAATTGGGCGCAAGAATGGCATCGAATTGTGTTTAGTGGCGAGTCCCGATTTTGCTTGTGGGCCTACGATGGTCGTAGGATGGTCAGGCGAATGCGTGGAGAACGTAGAAATCCAACATTTTTTGTGGAACGCAACACAGCCCTGACACAAGCAGTGATGATATGGGGTGCAATATGTTACGGTAGCAGATCGCCCTTAGTCTTCATTGATGACAACTTAAACACCGCTGGTTATATTGCCAATGTGCTAGAACCCGTTGCGCTTCCATATCTTCAGGGGCTGGAGAATCCCATTTTCGAACAGGATAATGCACGCCCTCATACGGTAAGTGCTACAACACGTTCTTTGGAAGAAGCTAACATTGCCGTCCTCCCATGGCCTGCTCGGTCGCCCGATTTGTCGCACATTGAACACGTATGGGATGAGGTCGGCAAGCGACTGGGTAATTTACCACACCCCCCAGATAACTTACACGGTCTCTGGCTACGGATTCAAGAAGCTTGGGTTGATATACCACAGACAGCTATAGATCACTTGATTTATAGCATGCCACGCTGTCTAAATGAGTGCATTACAAATCGTGGTGGAGCAACTCATTATTGAAAATAGCATTTTTAGTTTTTATTCTTTTGTTTTCAAATTTTAATTGTTTGTTTCTTCTAATGAAAGACATCGTTGACGAAAATTCTAATAAAAGCGTTCAATAAATTCTAGGTGTTGCAATTTTTATGAAAGTCAGTGTATTTAAGGTAGCTTTTAGAAACAGTAACCTGATAAATTTCGATTTTTGCACGTTACAAGATCTAGATAATGAATGATGCTGACCCTTGCAATTCGGAAATTCAACTGGTCCTTCGCATTTCGTGCCCGGATGGGGGTCTTTACCACAGATGCATCGCGGTGGATTGGAACAATTTAGGGAGGAATGTCCAAAACGGTTACACTTAAAGCATCTGGGGATGTAAGGTCGTATGCGCAATGGATAGAAGGCAGCCGTAATCGTTTTTGGGAGGTTAGTTTTATTAAAAGTTAAGACATGATTTGGCGAATCCAAAAGTTCACCATTTACTTTAGTCTTTATGCTCCTGACTGCTATAACTCCTTGATCTTGCAAACCTTAAGTTATTTCCTCTACAAAGCAGTTTAGCAGAAGATCACACCAAAAGAAATATTCAACGTGGAGTAGGGTGTTACAATAACATCGGAAGTAGAAAATCTGGTTAATTTCATCAACGTTTTAGATTGATTTTTGCTTGTGGTTTCCACTAACAGTTCACCCTTGACTTTTTTGACGTTTTCCACTTTACCTAACATGATATTAGAAAGAGACTTACATCCGTAAAGTTCCCTTCTGTCGTTTTAATCACTAGGAACCGGGGGTTGGACTCCGACGTCTCACTAACTGGATCAGTTACTCTTAATCATGAAAAATTCCCTTCATCAAGCAGTAAATTTGTTTCTGAACGGGAAGTACCGTTCTCGTTTCTTGGGTTTTCAGACGGACCTCCAACCGCTCCCATTTCAGAGGATGGGATAAAATAAAAGTTACTACTGCTAGTGCGCCCTTAACAGCAGAAGGCTACATTACAACTGGAGGTCGCCAGGCATCCAGAAGGCAAAAGACAGAGAGACCAGTACAATCAATATGACAAAGAGTAACGAGGGTCAGGATACTTAGCTTCACCACTGCTGGCAACAGTGGCTACTGAGTCCCTCCACCACGACAAGGTGTATCCCTTGAAGGCGATATTATTATTACTATTATTATTATCATTATCAACCTCTCCCCAAGTATTGTTCCACCTGCACGCAGGTGGGGCATACTACTAAGAAGGGTCCTATCTGTGCTATCCGTTGTCCCAACTGTGGCGAAAGCCATAGATCCTCGTCCTGCAAATCCTCGGCTAGCCCAAAGTGTAACAACTGCGGTGAAGCTCACCCTAGTCCTTCAAGTGCCGGAAGCGGCGGGAACCTCTCAGTTCTACGTCGAAGATGGCTTCTCTCGAACCTACCCTGTGTTCCGAAGAGTCCGACTCGGAAGACACAGCCCACCTTAAACCCTCTCCCGACACCGAATCCTTATCCATCAAAGACTTCCTTCAAATCCTCATTCGCTATCCCGAAACTTTCTCCAACGGAGGATCAACATCTGCGCATCCGGTACGCCGATGAAGGTCGCCGTAATCCGCCAACCCAATCCTTAACTCCTTCCACAATGGATATCCTAGCAAGGACAGTTAATGCTAGGGGCGTTTGTCGGAAACGCCCCTTACTGAAACTTTTTACACAAAACACACACAACACACGCGCACGCACACACACACGCACACGCACGCACACACACACACACACACACACACACATACAATGTACACATCTTTTCCATCACGGAAACAAAACTCACAGCCAGATGCACACTTAATTTCAAGACATTTCACACCTATGCAAACAGTAGTCAACACGGAACCGCCCACTTAATTAAAAATTGCTTCCCATCCACCCCTTTTAAACCTCCTGCGCACCTACAGCATCTCGAATGCGTTGCTGCGGTGGTGCACTTTCCCACTCCAATAGTATTTATTTCATACTACAACCCACCCGGACTCAACACCCTATCCGATGACCTTTTAATCTACGCCTCTAGCCTCCATAATGCAGTTGTCCTACTCGATTTCAATGCCCGCCACACCCAATTCGGTGACACCGCAACTAATAGCAACGGTAACAGGCTATCATCGGCTCTGTTGCAGTTATCGCTCTTGCAAATCGCCAACACACAACCAACATACTTCGAACATTTAGGTGCCTCAATAGTAGATCACATCATAGTTTCCGAACCCATAGCTCACTATTTCGATCGTGAGTGCTTTTTAGGCACCACGATCACATCAGATCACATACCACTTCTGGTCAAAATTTCATTTTGTCCAGCTCCCCCTACACCTCAATACACAGTCATTAAAGGTTTTTCAAAAGCAGACTGGAATGTGTTCTCCGAATACATCTCCAATGACCTTCCTACACCCAATCTTCAAACGACCCAAGAGTTTGAGAGAACCATTAGAAACCTAACTTCCGTAATTACGGAAGCGGTAGATATCTCTGTACCACTAAAAACATCGCTCCTACGGCACATCGTGAACTGGATCAAAAAGAAAAGACGGATTGGATCTATCGTCAATTCTTGCGATCTAGGGACCCGGCTCTCAAGATCGAATAAAATCGCATTAACGTCTTAATCAGACGAGAATCCAACAAACACGCCGAAGACTCCTAGACCAAAGTCACCTCCCAGCTAGGTTATAGAAATGGTAAACTCTTCTGGAAGCAGTTGGATAGACCCACCAGAAGGAAAGTCAACCCTAAATCTCACTTAACCGACCTACAGGGCAACCTAATCTCCTCCGACCAAGGAAAGTCCGATTTCTTTGGTTATCACCTCGAATGCATTTTTTAATCCCCCGATGATCCCCAATTCGATAACCGGTACAAGGCACTCCTCGAGGGCCGCTTTGAAGAATTCCGCAACTTTAACACTTTCTGAAATCCAACTCGATAACGACAATACCTCCCCCATCACGCCTGACCAGGTCCACACATATTTCAAAAAAAGGGAAAAATTCTTCCCTAGATCATGACGGCCTAAATCGAAAAATCCTCCGTCATTTACCTGACCCAGCCCTCCGATTACTCTCCAGCGTCTATAACCAATGCATAATCCTATCCCACTCCCGATGGACTGGAAATTGGCCTCCACCGTCATGATACCAAAACCTTACGTCGACCTAACCTCACCCTGCTTCTATAGACCAATCTGCTTCCTGAGTTGTCTTGGAAAATGCTTTGAGCAGATTCTAGCCAGGCGACTCAGGGACTACCTCGAATTTAACGACCTCCTTCCCAACAGCCAATTCGCCTTCCGTCCCAACCGAACGTGTCACGATCCCTTGTTGAAGCTGCTTACAGAGACCACCAGAACATAAGATCCGTAATCTAAACATTCCCGACCCCTTCTCCAAACTCCTACTCTCATACCTGACCAATCGGCCAGTTCGGGTCAAAGTAGGGAAAACCTTCTCAGATCCTTTCCAACCTACAGCAGGCGTACTGCAAGGTTCTGCTTTAGCCCCGATCCTCTATATTATCTTCGCATCCGACATTCCCGAAGTCACACAACCCGGAGTAGTCGTTGCGCAGTTTTCGGATGACACCGCCTTCTGGACGGTTAATCGGAACAGCGAAACGGCCTCCCGCCTCATATCCAGAACCCTTCAGAACTTCTCCAACTGGGCGAACCGGTGGAGAGTCTCCATCAATCCCACCAAAACCCAAACAATACTCATCCGATATCCTAACTACACCGAAGATAAGGTCTCAAAGCTTGCCTCTAGAAACGTTTCTCTCACCATAAACCAATAAAGACTCCCACTCCAACAAGAAGTCACCTACCTAGGAATCCTCTTTAATAGAACCCTCAATTGGCTCCCCGATGTACAAAGAACACTTTACAGGATAAGAAACCGCGCAAACCTACTGGGCGCCCCACGGAGTTGAATCAGAGGTTACCACCCCAAAACACTACAACACACTTACAAAACATATATTCGTCCTGTTGTGGATTTCCGAGCACCCATATACACTAACATAAACCCTTTCCTCTATTGCTTCCTGTGAGCGCCGAATACTCAGACGCATACATAGGTTACCTCTCAGTAGCCTAGCGACCTCACAACACAACACGCGAACATACCAACCATCACACACAGAATACAAACACTACAGAAAAACTTTGCACATAAAAGAATCTTCGGCGACACTATCCCTACCAAAGAGATGCTTACCACTCCCTACAACTACCGTTTTCCCCAATTCCCACGAAGAAAACCTAAATTAAAATTAAAGCATCCCCGCGATCCTTACACAACTCCTTGACGACCTCCCTGAGGAGATAGAATAATCCCTAGATAACATCCCAAATGCCCTCCGCATCCAAGTAACCGGACAACGAATCGGATTAACCACACTAAGCACGCTACACCCCACTAAACAACACAATCACTTAAACCAATTAACACATCATTAAATACCCAAATAAATATAAATCTTTCATTTTCTTTTTTTTACACCAAAAATAACCACATCTCATGATTGTGAACTATACAATAATACAAAACATCGCAACACCACCAAACATATATTGACGTGATTACTAACCATAAGCATGAGCATACTAACAAAAAAAATCGAAATGCTTTATTGGCACAAAGACTTTATTGTAAAAAAAAGCGGCACCCTCAAAGGAAACGCCCGTCAGTAAGAACTCTTACAACTGTAATCGAACGGCTTACTCGTACTGTAGCGTTGCGTATGAGAAAAATGCAAGACAGATATTTGCTAGAAACGAAGAAACGACTCTAAACGTTATATTAGGAGTAATTGAGCAGCCGACTACAAGTCAAAGAAAATTAGGTGACATGCTAAAGCATAGTACTCGCACAGTTAACACACACCTGTATGGTCAGTTAAATTCCCATTTTAGCTGGCCTGTAGATCGCCAACATAGGTGGTCCTTACAAGTATGGGCGGGAATACTAGGACATTATGTTATAGCTCCTGTTTTATTTGACGGCATTATAAAAGGTAACGATTTCTTAAATTTATTGCAAACTACATTACCAAGGATATTAGCAGATGTTCCACAAAATGTTAGAGAAGCTATGTGGTATCAGCAAGATGGGACTCCCATCCATGCTAACCGTATTGTCCGGAATTATTTGAGAATAAGTGGATCGGTTGATTTAGACCAATTCCGTTTACGACAAGATCTCCAGATCTAACAAAGCCTGACCACCAAGGAGAACGTGAAGGAGCGAGTCCGTAAAGCATTTGCAGCTATTACACCAACAATGCTTAGCGATGTTAACAAATCTTTTAAGCAAAGGATTTTGAAATGTAGTCAAACTAATGGTGATGTTTTTGAACATCTTTTATAATTGTTTGAAATAATATTTTAATCTGCATTTGATGAAATAATACCTTATACTGAATTATAATTGCGTTTGTGTTAATTTTAACAGATAATAAATTGTTGTTATGTTACTGTTTTTAAACTGGTCAAATTTGTTGAAGAGTGTAAATCGTAAGTACATAAGTATAAATTCGCAATTAACGAAAAAGTGTTAAATTTAGGCCAGATCACTGCCCAGGAATTTTAGGAAAATTTCCCGCATGACCTCGAAAAAAATAATGCAAATCTGCAAATTTGGAATTTGGTACTTTTCGGTACCCTGAACAACATATCAAAAGTCCTAAAAAATGCAATGTGGGCGTCACTGTTTTATGACGTCATCAAGATGGCGTCTGACGTCTATGTTACAAAACCGGATAACTCGGAATCTACTGAACCAATTTTTGATTTTAAACACACATTCGAAAGCTATAATTATGCTCTACACTTTATGTAATAGCAGAAATTTGCATAAAAATCATAATTTAAGATCTACAGCCAAAAATATGAAAATTCGGGTGGCCCAATTTGTATATCTTGGTTTATAACTAGAAAACTATAAAATTTATGTGAAAGTACGTTGAAATAAATTTTACAGAGAATATTTTTACCTTTCGAATGAATGCGCGTTTGTAGAAATCGCTTGGTTAGATACAGAGATATTTCGGTTTATCGGTTTGCGGTCCTTCACTGTCATACGTATGTTATAATACAGGTAGGTATTATACAGTTGTACTGTGTATAAAATAAATGCTTTTTTAATTTTGCTTCGGAGGAAATTTACAGGGTATTAAATTTGCACCTCGTGAATTCCTTTTAAAAATGTTTTTATTTTATTAAAAAATTTGCGTAAATATCATAACTTAAGAGCTACAGCCAAAAATATTTTACGCATTGCTTGGGTTATAAACAACAGCTCTGTCGATCTTATGCATTTCCTGAAGTACGAATTGGCTCCAAGACCACCAGCACTGTTCGACGACGTCTCAATGCGGAAAACTGCCAAGTCAAGTCTTCTTGAACTTTTCAAGTCTTCGGAAGCCCCTTGCGAAATGCCAGAACATTCTGTGGTCGTTATTGACGGCGGATATCTGCTCCACGCCCTAGTGTGGCCTAGGCCAGCAACATTTGGAGCCGTGGTAGAGTCGTATCGAAAGTATATAGTACGACATTACTCCTATTCCGCGGTAGTTGTATTCGACGGTTACGGCGAAGTTCAGTCCACAAAGAGCGAGGAACAAAGCCGCCGCGCATCACGAAGAACATCCCCAAATATGATCTTCGATTCAAGTACCACTGTCACGGTCTCCCAAGCTGACTTCCTGGCCAACGGTCAAAACAAATCCAGACTGATCTATTTGCTGTCGGAGAGTTTCCGGGCAAACGGACTGAAAGTGCGGCAAGCAAAAGCAGATGCAGACACCCTTATTGTCCGAACAGTTCTTGAAGAAGCTGCAATAGGCCATAAGGTCATAGTTGTGGCAAATGACACAGATGTTGTCTCCATGTTGGTAGCTAGAGCCGAAGAAGATAATGATATTCAAATCCTGAGCACTGCATCTAAAAGTAATAATAAGCTCTACATCGTAAGGGAAATACAGGCAGAACTGGGATGCAAGAAGGATTTCATTCTCTTCGTCCACGCCATAACAGGTTGTGATACAACTTCGGCTCTGCTCGGCAAAGGAAAGAAGAAAGCAATGAAGCTCTTGGACAATGAAAGTGCCCAGAACATCGCTGCCGTCTTCAACGACCCGTCTGCTCAAAAGGATAAAATCGTAGATGCAGGTGAACAATTTATAATCAAGTTGTACACAACTGAGAAGTTCTCAAGCCTAGACGAACTCCGTGGTCGCATCTATGCCCGCACTCTTGCGAGACAAGCAGTCACAGCATCCTTCGAACTTGCAACCCTACCACCTACTAGCGCGGCTTGTGAGCAGCACTCCCTAAGAACCTACCTACAGGTAATATATAAGTACAGATGATAAGCGACTATTTGGTTAAATCGTTATTATACAGTATTTACATTATGTTCATTTAATAATTATAATATGTAAATTTTCAGTTTTAAATTATATTACATTAAATATATTATGCTATGTTTCAAGGTTCAAGAGTGGCACGATAATCCTCTTCGCCCTACAGATTGGGGATGGAACACGTCTGGTCAGTCATTAGTACCCATCACTACGCATCTTGCCCCTGCACCTGAGGACCTTCTTCACATGATTTCGTGTGCCTGCAAGGCTGACTGTGGCGTTCTATGCTCCTGCCGAAATGCTGGTCTGAGTTGCTCAATGATGTGTGCACACTGCAGGGGCAGAAGCTGCTACAATGTGTCATCAACAGAAGAAGATGAGGAGGAAGAGGAGGGAGACGTACAAGGTCCTAGTAACGTGTAGTTGAGTGGCAAGTTTACTAACTTGCCTAATTGAATAATGTTTTTCTTTTTTGCATTGTGGCCCTGTAGTAATATTACCTACACTGAAAAACAATATTTTTTAATAAAATAAAAACATTTTTAGAAGGAATTCACGAGGTGCAAATTTAATACCCGGTAAATTTCCTCCAAAGCAAAATTAAAAAAGCATTTATTTTATACACAGTACAACTGTATAATACCTACCTGTATTATAACATACGTATGACAGTGAAGGACCGCAAACCGATAAACCGAAATATCTCTGTATCTAACCAAGCGATTTCTACAAACGTGCATTCATTCGAAAGGTAAAAATATTCTCTGTAAAATTTATTTCAACGTACTTTCACATAAATTTTATAGTTTTCTAGTTATAAACCAAGATATACAAATTGCGCCACCCGAATTTTCATATTTTTGGCTGTAGATCTTAAATTATGATTTTTACGCAAATTTCTGTTATTACATAAAGTGTAGAGCATAATTATAGCTTTCGAATGTGTGCTTGAAATCAAAAATTGGTTCAGTAGATTCAGAGTTATCCGGTTTTGTATCATAGACGTCGGACGCCATCTTGATGACGTCATAAAACAGTGACGCCCACATTGCATTTTTTAGGACTTTTGATATGTTGTTCAGGATACCGAAAAGTATCAAATTCCAAATTTGCAGATTTGCATTATTTTTTTCAAGGTAAAAATCTAATATGCCTGGGCTTGTATTTAAGATAATATATTTATTCACATTTGAACTAAAAAAATAATAAATTCATATTTGTGGTATACCCTGTATAAAAATTAAATAACTCATTGTATTTCTTAAAACGTTAATGTGAGCACTGATCACATACGAAGTTACAAATTCATAGATTTGATAGTAACGTGAAAATGAATTTTTGATCTTCGCCGAAAAATGTGAATTCTTTATCTAAAATTACAAATATTTCAAAAACGGTTAAGTTTAGCTATACGGCATGTTTAATAGAAAGTGGTTGTTTTTCAGAGTAGAAACGAAATCTATTTAAAATAAGAAACGTGGGTTATGTACCACTGTTACGGAAGACTGTATATGCGAAAATATTTTAAAATTATAGCGTGATTTGTATAAAACACTTTTTTCTACTGTGCACAGTTTAGCCGCAAGTGCACTTAGTCGTATTAATGCCACACCCTGCATAAAAAGATCATGTTTCAAATTTTGTTAATTACTTTTCCCTTGACCATTTTTCAATAATGGACGATACAGCCACGGTCAGGTGGCGAAACATTAAAATACCAAATTTAATTGTAGAACTGTCACTTTTTATAAATCATTGTTAGCTTTATTACATTTTTAATAATAATGAAGAGTGAAGACGAACATATAGGGTTAATTTCTACTTAACATTTTGACCTACAGAACCACAAAAACGAAATGAAAAGAAACTAACCTAAGAAATGATCCACATGGTTGCAAGCATACACTACTTATTATATACATGTCAAATGATGTAGCGAACTTCATAATTTAAATTGTAGTTTTAGAAAAAAATTGTGCAAAGCAAGAGTAGAAAGTGTTTTCAGCCCTCTTTCTTTTCTAGTTGTACAAATAACTTTTTGTACTTTAGATGTGTTGAACAAGTTCATACATTTAATAAAATACTTATCTTTTGAGTAATTAAATCTTGTATTTTTTTTATTTATTTGCTAAAAGACGACACGCAAAATCGTGAAGCGTTCCACATTTTTCTAAATTTATATAAAAAATAAATAAAAAAATACACGATTTAATTACCAAAAAGATAAGTATTTTATTATGAAAGATAATCGTCAAAGTTTAAATTTTCAAAGCTCATATAATATTTTTCATAACTTTCTTGTTCCTTAATTGAATGTAACATTAACATTTTCTGTTTCCTCAATATTAATTAGTAATAACCTCTGTTTTAAATTCTTGCTTGTTTAGGTAGAGAGCAGATTAGTATAGGGATTACTTTGTTATTGTCATTTGTGCTGGTGTATTTAGCCGACATTAAACGTTAAAGCTGCGTTTATCTATTTCAATTTTTTCTTTGATACTGCAAAGCAATGTACATTCTAAGGTCAGTTATTTTACCTCACGTTATATGAGTAGTACACGGGCACCATCCCCTCCACTTTTTCACAACTTAAGTTCCGCCCTCTGGGGCACCTTTCCCACCACTTTTTATATATGCCCATGTGGGGATCGTATTTTTTTCACCTGAGAATAAAAATATGTTATTTAATCTGTTATTAATATCTATTAGGGTTGTTTTTATAAAAGGAGATTGCATATTTATTATTACATTCCTTTTAATTCCTATCTACAGATTGTGACCCTTTTACCTATATGAAAAATTTATTTATACATTGGGGGTTGTATTCTAATAAGGGGCCCTAGTCATGTAAGACGCCCCTGTCATAACAATTGTGTTCTAGTAATGGGGAAGAATTAATAGATGACATGTAAAGATGACAAGTGTCTTTTTCATAATAAAAAGATGTTATTTAATCTGTTATTAATATTTATTAGCCTAGCTCAATTTTTTTCGCTATCTAACGTTAGCATATTGTATTTATGACTATTAATTAATTTCTATCTGAGGTTTAAATATCATTCTGATCTAGATAACTGTTTTACACTGTGTTTTCGCAATAGGGTATTTTACCAAAGGAGACTGCATAATTAAAATTATTATTACATTTCTTTAAGATCTATTTTATTTTTCAATATCTGAATAAAGATATCGAAATTGTAACCTTGAACATTATACATATAAATGAGTAATTAACTTTTGCTTTACAAAACACGCTTTAAAGGATTTTCAACTTGAGAACGTTAAATGATGTGTACATGGTCTAAGCAGAAATAAAATGCATTATATGGTTACACATATGCGTTATAGTCTGTTTTACGCTTCATTGTGTACCCCTTTAATATTGCTATCAATTAACGCAAAAGATTGAAGATCGACTGCTACATTATATGCTCAAAATAAAATTGCATTAATACGTTAGCTAATACACATAGTAATTAAAAGTAAATATTTAAGGTCGACTGTTAAAATTTTGTATACACGATCTAAGCAGAAAATAAATGCATTAAATGGTTACACATATGCTTTATAGATTGTTTTTACATTTCGTTTTGAGCTCCTTTTGATGGCGTAAAAATTGTTTTGGATCATAATAATTGACTGTTTCGTTTTAGTGTTAATAATGATTAATTGGGAATCCTCTTTATACCTCACTCATAAGTAAGTATGTGTTAGTTCAGGGATGACGTTTTAAAATCAATTGCATTACTTTTGACACTCAGATTGAACTACGTAAATTGATTGATTATTGATATGGAATATTATACTTTCTTTAAAAACAGTAAAATATGTTCATAGCCATAAAGCTTATTTATTTATATAGATCAGGGGCGCAAAAAAGGTGCTACAGTAAATTATCGAAAACACCCTGAAATCTAGGTAATCCATAATCTCCTATGTTAAACATTAGTGTGAAGACATTTTCGGCAGTCAAGTCTTTTGGGATGGGTGCACTTCACCTTATGTTCAAAATTAAGGGCAGCGTAAGTTAATCTATCTGGATCTTCATAGAGCACATCACTACGAGGATCAATTTCACCGTTTTCATCTTGAGCGATTATATAGCTTATTAACAAGTAAAACAGCTAATACCCTATCCTGCTTCATAATAATACTCATTCAATTGTAATTATACTTTAAAAATACACACAAGGGATAATATACAATCTTTATTTGCCGTTATTATTATTATTACACAGATATGGAATTATTCTTAACATTAGCTAATTTTCCCACATCACCTTGAAATACTACATAGGTCTTCAATTCTTCTTCACCCCTGAAGATGTACCGCATACATCTTTCTTGAGATTATCCAATTCCTGATCAGTAGCATGTTTTCTAATATACAAGACAGCATCTTCAATATAGAGGTATATACTCCGAAAAAATGTCCTGTCTTCTTCTTTAAGCTAGATTTTGCCTATATACAGCATGAAAGCTCTATCTTAGCTGTATTGTCTCTGTCAAAAAAGGGGTTATAATCAAATTAAGTATACCAGCTTCTTATTAAAACTCTACTTTTTAATCCTCAAATTTTTACCGATAAAGGTCTGGCCATGCCATGCTATCACATAAGACCACCACATAAGACACCACGCATAAATCTACAGCGAGAAATTTAGTCGAGGCATGCACATAGCGAGTAACATCTTTTTTCGAGTTATGGTGTACTGATCTTTGTGATATGCGGTCTTTAAGTAATCGCAGTAATAGATACAGCTACATACTAGCGGTTATCGGGATGTTTAGCAAGAGGATTTGGGTATAATAATAATAATAATAATAATAATAATAATAATAATAATAATAAAAATATGAAGCACTTGCAATTGAAATGATGGCAGTTTGGAATCTTAGCAAAGTCCAAATAACACCAATTATTATATCTGCGACAGGTGTAGTATCTTGCAAACTTAAATCTCACCTAACCTCATTAAATTTAAACCCAAAATTATTTGTTATACTTCAACGAACTGTCATATTACAAACATGTCACATTGTTCGAAAATTTTTTAATCTAAGTTAAATTAATTAAATTTCACTTGTATATGTTGTTTTTTAAATTTAAAATAATTTAATGTATCTACACATCGACATATATGGTTGGATATTATCTCCCATATATGTAATTTCCATTATGTAAAATGTGAATAAATAAATAATAATAATAATATTAATAATAATAATAATTGAATGAATGATTTGAATGATTTGAATGATTTATTTTTCAAAATATGTACAGCAGTTAAGGGTCCAGCTAAGTTACTATAACTTAACAGCCAGTTCCCATCCTTATTCTAACTTAAATATATATACATACATCAATTATATACCTATGAACACAGCTTAAACGCTTTATAATGCGAACGTTTCTTTTTATTAATTAATTTTTAATTAATTTAATTAATAATAATAATAATAATATTAATAATAATAATAATAATAATAATAATGACGCACTTAAATAGAAAGAAAAAAAAATAATAACGTTTATTGTTCAAACAGGCCCTAAACCAAAACAGAACAAATACAAATTAATTACAAATAAGCAGCTATTAGAAGTGCGAAAAATTATAACAAAAGACAAAATAATTCTGCAACATAACAAGGCTATTCTACTATAATCAACAATTTTCAATTAATTAAATAAATTTTTGCTTAACATGCCATTCACAGGAAAAAAAGAACAAAATAAGACATAAATTGGTATGAGTTCTTAAAATGAAGACAGTCGCATCTGAAAGCATTCACCGTTGTTTTTAAAAAAAGCGATAAACTTCTTCATATAGGTAAAATTTTGCGAAGCGAGGTTTTCGACGAGGGCAGTTTTGGTGACGCCCCACTCCAACCCTCCCCGAACGTAACCGAGATTGTAAGACTGGTGTAGGGCGTGGCAACCTGTTCTCGGGTCTTCGTCCTTTGTCGTGATCGGAACTTGTTCGTGGGCCTTCGCGTATTGTCGTGGTTCCCTTGGTGGACAATTTAAATTTGTATTATAATAAGGGGCACAAAGCTAACAGGTGTAGGGCTGCGCAATTTGCTCTCAGGGTTTGAATATTTGAATTTGTAGTTAAGTCTCTGCAGGTTATGGCTGGAAGTATGAATTTGTATTGTAATAAGGGGCATAATGCGAACTTATAAGTCAGATGTAGGGCTTAGCAACTTACTTAAAATATTTGAATTTGTTTGTGGCGCCATCTATAAGGGGAAATTTGAACTTGTATTTTAATAAGGGTGTCTTACGCTACCTTATAAGGCAGGTATAGGGATTCGTAACTTGCTTTCAGGGCTTCGCACCTTTGATGGGAAATTTGAATTTGTATTTAAGTGTTTACATTCTAATTGCTTATTGTGAGAAATTTGAGCTTGTATTCTAATAAGGGGGCCTAATGCTAACTTATAAGACAGATATACGGCTTCGCAACTTGCTTCCGGTTCTTAGCCCCATGGTCTCTTGGTGGGAAATTTGAATTTGCATTTAAGTCTACATTATGATTGCTTATTACGAGAAATCTGAACTTGTGTTCTAATAAGGAGGCCCAATACTAACTTATAAAACAGGTGTAAGACCTCGCAACTTGCGCTCAGGGCTTAGTCCCCAGGTCCCCTGGTGCTAAATTTGAACTTGTACTCTAATAAGTGGGACTAATGCTAACTTGTAAGACAGGTGTATGGCATCGCAACTTGTTTTTGGGGCTTCACACCCTTGGCTGTAAATTTGAATTTGTATTCTAATAAGGGGCCCTAATGCTGACTTGTAACACACATATAGGGTTTCCGCAATCTGCTCTCGGACCTTCGCCCCATGTCGCGCCCCAAGAGCTCAAATTTTGAATTTGTTAATAGCGCCATGTACTTGTGTATAGCCTACCGAATGTTTTTTGTAATATAGCTGTCGCCACCTAGCGGTATATTTAAAAAGTGCATACAGGTCCCTGTAATGGTTATGGTGGGAAATTTCAAATAAGAGGTCCAACACTAGCTTTTAAGGTAACACGTATGCATCTGGGCCTCAACCAACCGATCAACCTCGATCAAATCGAACAACGGGAGCTTCGACCCTTGTCTTAGCGCCTTGGCGATAAATTTGAATTTTTATTCTAATAAGGGGTTCTAATGCTAACTTGTAATACAACATAAATAAAGTTAGCCGCTTATTAGAATACACGTTTAAATTTCATAACCAGGGGACCAAGCCCCGAGAGCAAATTTTGAGGCCTTACACCTGTCTTATAAGTTACTATTAGGTCCCCTTATTAGAATACAAGTTCAAATTTCTCGCAATAAGCAATAACAACGTAAACACTTAAATACAAATTCAAATATCCCACCAAAGGTGCAAAGCCCCGAGAGCAAGTTGCACAGCCCTACACCTGTCTTACAAGTTAGCATTAGATCACTTACAATACAAATTGAAATTTTCCGCCAAGGGTACCACGACAATATACGAAGGGTTACGTACAAGTTCCGATCACGACAAGGGGCGAAGATACGAGTACACGTTGCGATGCCCTACACCTGTCTTATAATCTCGGTTATGTTCGGGGAGGATTGGAGAGGGGGGTCACCGAAACAACCTTCACCGAAAGCCTCGCGTTACCTATTTGAAGAAGCTTATCGCTTTTCTTAAAAACAACGGTGAATGCTTTCAGATGCGACTGTCTTCGTTTTAAGAACTCATATCCAAATCCTCTTGCTAAACATGCCGATAACCGCTAGTATGTAGCATCTATTACTGTGATTACTTAAAGATCGCATATCTCAAAGATCAGTCCACCATGACTCAAAAAACAAATGTTACTCGCAATGTACATGCCTCGAGTAAATTTGTCGCTGTAGATTTATGCGTGGTGTACACTTTTTTGTTTTCTGTAGTAACACTGTAATATCTCCCCTGGGCGTACATTTTATAAATCTAAAATCCTTTTTGGACAGAACCTGTATGTAAAGCCGTCTTATGTGATAGTATGACATGGCAGACCCTTATCGGTAAAATTTCGAGGATTAAAAAGATAATGTTCTAATAAGAGGCTGGTATACTTAATTTGGTTATAACCCCTTTTATTTGTGCATCATCCGCTGTATGTATTTTTAAAGTACAATTACAATCGAATGAGTAATATTATGAAGCAGTATCAGGGTATTAGTTGTTTTAGTTGTTAATAAGCTATATAACCACTCAAGATGAATACGGTGAAGGTGATGCTGGTAGTGATGTAATTAAAGAACCAGTTAGGTTAACTTACGTTGCCCTTAATTTTGAACAAAAGTTTTGACTGCTGAAAATGTCTTCAGTCTAATATTTAACATAGGAGATTATGTATTACCTAGATTTGGGGGTATTTTCGATAATTTACTGTAGCACCTTTTTTGCGACCCTGATCTATATAAATAAAGAGTATGATCTGTATGATAAGATTTATGGCTATGAATATATTTTACTGTTTTTAAAGAAAGTATGATATTCCATACCAATAATCAATCAATTTGCGTAGTTTAATCTGAGTGTTAGGAGTAATGCAATTGATTTTAAAACGTCATCCCTAAATAAAGCACGCTTACTTATGGGTGAGGTATAAAGAGGATTTCCAATTAATCATCATTAATACTAAAACGAGACAGTCAATTATTATAATCCAAAACAATTTATACGTCATCAAAAGGAGCTCAAAACGAAATGTAAAAACAAGCTATAAAGCATATGTGTAACCATTTAATGCATTTATTTTCTGCTTAGATCTTGTACACAGAATTTTAACAGTCGACCTTCAATATTTACTTTTAAATAATATGTGTATTAACTAACGTATTAAGGCAATTTTATTTTCCACTTAACCCTTAAACATATAATTTAGCAGTCGACTTTCAATCTTTTACGTTAATTGATAGCAAAAGGTAGTACACAATGAAGCGTAAAACAGACTATAATGCATATGTGTAACCGTTTAATGCATTTTATTTCTGCTTAGACCTTGTACACATAATTTAACGTTCTCAAGGTGAAAATCGTTTAAAGCCTGTTTTTTAAAGCAAAAGTTAATTACTCATTTATATGTATAATATTGAAGGTTACAATTTCGACGTCTTTATTCAGATATTGAAAAATAAAATAGATTTTAAAGAAATGTAATAATAATTTCAATTATGCAGTCACCTTTGATTAAAAAAAAAACCCTATTACGAAAACACATTGTAAAACAGTTATCTAGATCTGAATGTTATTTAAACCTTAGACAGAAATAGTCATAAATAGAATATGCTAACGTCAGATATTGAAAAAATTTGAGCTAGCGCTTAAAATTCAACATTATAGAGTGCATGGAATATAATAGTTTAAGGATTAGGTTTTTATATCCTTGATAAAAATCAAAACTACCCTAATAAATATTAATAACAGACTAAATAACGTCTTTTGATTATCAGAAAGACACTTGTCATCTTTACATGTCATCTATTAATTCTTCCCCATTGTTACAATACAATTTTTATGACAGGGGCGAAGGCCTCGAACAGATTCCCGTCTTACAAGACTAGGATCCCTTATCAGAATGCACCTCCCAATGTATAAATAAATTTTTCATATAGGTAAAAAGGTCACAATCTGTAGAGAGGAATTAAAAGAAATGTAATAATAATTATGCAATCTCTTTTGATAAAAACAACCCTAATAAATATTAATAACAGATTAAATATCACCTTTTTATTCTCAGGTGAAATAATACGATCCCCACGTGGGCATATACAAAAAGTGGTGGGAAAGGTGCCCCAGAGGGCGGGGCCTGTGACGTAAAAAAGTGGAGGGATGGTGCCCGTGTACTACCTATATGTGATAAACAAAAGTCGTTTTGCCGATTGTTTTTTGGCCCCACTATCAACATGTAAACAATGCTCCATTATACGGGGATTTCTAACCTACTCAATGAACCGGCGTTCCTTCTATGCGGAGAGCCAAAATTTCCATAATAAGTGAAATAAATTGACCCACTTGTTTCAATCAAATTAAAAGTTGTTGCACCGTGGTTAAAATGCGAAAGCTATGTAGCCATACGTGTTATATGCGTCCAGTTTGGTTGAATTTCTTTTAGGCGTTTATGAGTTACGATATTCACGAACGAATGGAAAAGACGACACCAATAAGGTGTATTAAAAATATTTATAAATCAATTCGCAAATTAGATCTAGTATGGAAAATAAACATCTTATGTACTCTAATGAAAAAAAATTGTTCTGCTTTGTGAGTGAGTACAAAGACGCCATATGTACGCTCCGTAAATAAGCTAGCGTTGATCTACTTATAGTGCGTATACAATGGTGCTGCTGCCTCGGTGGTAAAATGGTTAGATTGCTTGCCTTTCACCCGAGCGGCGTGGGTTCAAACCTGGCTGAGGTAGCCGTTTGTCTAAAACGGAGAAAAACCAAAGTACTTCTTCTTTTGGGATAGGAAGTAAAACTGTAGGTCTCGTGGCAATACCCTGTTTGACACGTTAAAGATCCCTTACGAAAGGTGGAATTCCTTCAGTACGGCAAAATCTAACGACTGTTAGTGCTAATAACCATTAGTAGTTGATGCACATAGAGATACCTGACATTTCCGATTGTGCCTAGATCTCGGCCCACAAATACAAAAAAAATAGCGGTATTAGATAAGACTTCTATTGCCATTGCTTTTCTTCTTTTGCATACTACTATTTTATTGCGAAACGGACTTTCTATGCCTTCTTTTTGCAGAGGCCGATATGTGCTAATAACACGCTGAAACTGTCGCCTTCTTACGAAGTTTCTTTGTCGTGGATTATGAGCTACCTCTTTTGGTACAATGGATTTCGGTGCTGCCTTTTTAATTCATTTTAATTTTTAATTGAATATTGGGACAGTAATAGCTCTCAGAAACCTCATTTTGTATCGTCCAGTCTTCTTGATGCCGATTGTTGTGGCGAAAGGGACAGAAACACTCAAAATCAAAATTTATTAAAAGTCGTCTTGATGGAAAGCTAAATTGGAAGTGTTTATAGATATAAACATGTAACTTTTATTGATGGTAAAAAATAAAGTATTTCACACATTATTGATAAAATATATTAAAAATGTCGGTTATTTTTTAGCATAGTTCTATGGTTGAGATTAAATATACCACGCTTGTGCGTCACGGATAACGGAGTTCTCATTTTAGCATTGAAGATTTCACGTAGTTCGTCACTTGCATCGATTGTTTTATAAGGTGGGGTGGTATCAGCTCTTCGGCTGAGCCCCAATTGTAATAGTATTGCATGTTGCAATTATGGTCCCTTATCGTTTGTGGTCCTCGTATCAAAACAAAATTAATGTATTTGTTACTGAAGCATTTAGACTTCTGTTTCAATTCTAAGTTTAGAAATAATCCAAGAACTTTTTCACTGCTTTCAACCAATGGTTTACATTGGAATAAACTATGTACAAAAAGTAGTTCAAATTGATATAAACTTGGACTTTAATTAAAATATCTGGCGTTAAAGAACGCACGACCTCCGAACCTAAAAAGTGGAAATTGAAAGAAATGAAATAATTTTAATAATAATTTTTTTAGGATATCCATGCGATCTCTTTTTAATACGTTCATAACGAAATTACGTCAAATGGATGTTTGAAACTTCATGTCAGATAGAGGTTAATAACAAACAAGTAAATAGTAACCTATTGCCTAACATGCATATTAACAGTAGCTTTTATACTTAAATAATCGCATTCAGTTAAAGGCAAGAAGAACCTTATTTTTTCAATGTTGCTGGAAATGGCTATAACAATGCGGTCTCTTGTGGATATTCGATATCTCGCAGAAGTGCGAAACGAAATCAGTCTATCCTTGGCCGGCCCGAATGATTTCATGCAGAGCACGTACTTTAATTTTATCATTATTACGGTCATAAACTAGATCTTAAAATAATGGCCTAACATGAAACCATAATGTTCAGTCGAAGAGAAAACACCCACCTCTTCATGAAATTCTACTTCAAAAATATCTACGCGAAGCTCACCTGCACTTAAAATTAAATTTTAAGCTTTATTTAGTATCCGCAAACAGCGAAAACTAAACTCAAAATTCATTATACCTTTTCGGTGTAAACTTCAACGTAAAATTATTTGCTCACTTAACAAAAGAAATAACTGGTCAACACCGTCATTAATTACTCAACTTAAAATGAATATTATTCACCACAAAAATAAACAAAACGCGATCGTATACTTAAAAGTTCCTATACTTTAATAAACGGCACTTCAAATTCATAAAAACAAATTATCAAAACTTACATTTCTGAATGTTAATAGCTTTAATTTCGGTAACTTTTAAAATTTGTCGAACTAAAATCAGGGTGGTTTTAATTTGGTGAAGGTAAAATAAATGCACAACAAAATTACACTACAAATATGTATGTTACAATTTAGAGACAGCACAATCTCGACCAAATTACGAAGCGCTTCACTTAACCATAGCGACACGATGGGAGATGCCGAAAAAGACCCCACAACACAATAAATGGCACTACACCTTAATTGTTTTCTACTTCAATTTTCACGAACGAAACCTCAATTTTAACCGTCTTTATAAATTTATCAGATTTCGCCATCTTACATTTCACGCCATATCACCAATCATAAAAAAGCAATTTCTTCACACCGTAAGCGCGGTAAAAACGAGATGATTTTAAGGAACCGAAATGTAAAATACGTCACTAGCATTAAATTTGTACCGTCAAGATACTTTGGAAAATCGACTCTAATGACTAAATTAAAATAAAAATACAAATAAAACCACATTTATTGTCTTCTTTCACTAATTTATCAGAAATGAGTTCCCAGTGATCAGTCGCCAACGTTGTGAATATACGGATCTACGCTTTCGTAAAGTAATTCTAACTACAAAGAAACAACCTTAAATGACGCAACTTCAAACTCAAGCTAACCTATAGATTAACGATTACTTAAAAATAAGATCATCCACTATTTACTAATTATTTTACTGCCTTCATTATTTTGTCACTATATTAGGAACAACAATACGTGTAAACCTAATCGCAATTTAAAAAATACAATCTATTTACGAAGAAAATAAATATATGCCATTCACGCAAACCTGTATACTATATCCTAGTCCAATGTGCAATAAATCCAAACATCGCCAAATAAATTATTAATTTGTAACTAAATTAGTGCTTCCCAGACTTTATACTCGAATATACCTAAATTTTCAATAATCTAATACGACAAAACAAAGTATTTCCTCCTGCAACTTCTATATACAACATTTTAAATAGCCTAATATTAAAAAAAAAGAATCTGCCGAAAATTTCAACCACATGTGACAATCGTTGGAAGTCACATGAGGCTGAGAGGGATTGAATCATTATTACGGTTTTTTTTATACCAAAAATCGTACTTTTGGATAAAATTGATTTTAAGTTAAGGGCTATGAACTCTGTTCTTAGTTTAAACAACATGAATTTGCAAGTAATCCATGTTTTTGATTGCAAGGAGAAAAACAAAACTGGTTATAAGTCAGATACGAATTCACGTGTGTAAGAGCGAGATTGTTGGAATTCACATGAGAGTGAGAGAGATATAAATGCTTCACGGACATTGGCTTAGCTTAGAAACAAACTTAAAGTGTATTGATGTAGGTAAGATACAAGCCGGATGATGAAAGGAAACAACCCAAAGGACCTAAGCTTTTAAGGATAATGAAACGTGCGTGTGGTTTATATTTTAGTTAGGTTAATCAACTTTGGATTTGTTTTTACCTAAGTCCATGATCTTGAAAAGGTTGATAAACTCCGCGTCCTGTTTGTCTTGGCTAGGCTAATTTGTTTGTTTATAGACTGCTAAAGACCTTGAAAAGGTGAGGTGAACCCAGCATATTGTTAATGCATCTCTTTTTGACATTCATCCGATGACACCTACCGGATCGAATATAAAGATCAACAAAATTTGCAATATATAACTTGCGAAAGCATTAATTTGTGGACATTTCTGTACATCAGCCATAAAATTATTATTCACTTAAATTACATAATTTTCTCTTTGTGCCTTTTACAGGTAACTGCTTATTCGTCGCTGTATTTCAAAACACACTTAATTTCTTTACTACTCGCCTACAATGAACGAGTATTACTCAATGTGCCTTCTTACAATGGTTTTCTGCGCTTCTTTAACTTTTCACAATGTTTAAAAATAACTTAAGCTTTGTATAGCAAGAACTTCTCTAACCCAACTAATTAAATGAAAGTTGCGGTGCGGGTTCAAAGTGGGTCCAGTACAATCGAAGCGCACCTTTTTCTCAGGTAGGATGTAAAACAGTAGATCCTCAGGAAATACCATGTTTGGCATGTTAAACATCCCCAAAAGGTTGAACTCCCTTAATAGCGCAAAATTCTAGTGCGTATAGTCCTAATAGCGATTAGTAGTTGATGTGCATAGAAATGCTTCACATTTTTGTTCATGTCTATATCTCGACCCACAAATACAAAGAAAAAGAAAAAAAACTAAATGAAAATCTGAAACACTGAATCTATGGCAGGATCTGTAACAAACCGAATACATCACCCGTAGCACATAAAATTAAAAAACACCGAACGCCTTTCAATAGCTACGCTATCATCATCTATGCTACACTGCAGCTAGTCGACCGCTGATGATGATAGCGTAGCTATTGAAACGCGTTCGGTGTTTTTTAATTTTGTGTGGTACGGGGGTGTATTTTGTTTGTTAAACTAAATGAAAATGAACAAAGTAATTATTTCTATTTGTAACTAATAGCCTGCCATTTATTCCATCTGTTCATAATAAAGGAAAACATTTTTAAAGAGATTTTTCTAAATTTTCTACGAATACTGTGATTTGTTTTATTTAAACTTTGAACATTATTTTAAATTATTAATATACCTATTAATATCTCATAATATGCGTACATTAAGAGAATTAAAAGTAAACTTTTTTTAAATTCAATAAACGTTTGTATTTAAGAAAACTACAAATGTAGAAAAGTTTTACTTTTCATTGTTTATTTTTTATTGAATCGACTCAAATAAGTGAAGGTGCGAAAGTTTTTCCAGTCTGCTGACTCACATTTCGTCTAAAGATTGTTGCTTTTAGGTGACTACAGAGACAGGTTCGAACCTGGGAAGGAATACACTTTTTTTTTAATTCAATATATATTTGTATTTAAGAAAACTACACTAATAAATCTATGAAAGTATTCTTTTATGTTTTAATTTTCGTTTACTCGCTTTATGTTTAACCAATTAAAATTATCGAAGGTGCAAGAGTTTTTCGAGTCAACAAACTCAAATTTTTAACAGAAAAATGGCATATACATCTTTGTTGCAAATAACGCTAATCATGATTTTGATCCAATTTACTAGTGACAATTTCTATTTTGTAAAACCGTATTTTAAAGATATTTAAATTTGAAAATAAAACGAACATATTATATATTAAACATAGCAGATGATTCAAACACTTAATACTTTTTATTTTTGCACTCAGTGATGTTACCCCGGATTGTTGATTATGCCATATTGCGTATAAGAACAGAAACGCACTGTATAATGGATAGCCTTTAGTAGTAAGTAGTTTTCATCGACTAAAGTAAGAAAATTATATTTACGCTGCCCACAGCCAACAGCTTCGGACAAACAGTTTGTAAACTTATATTTACTTGTAATTAATAATATAAGTTTACGGTTAAAAATATATTGAACCTTTATGGACACATTAGATGGTGCGACGCCTACTGGAGTCAACTACTATTTTTAGTGCTTTATTATAATGTCACTGATTTACTCTTAACTAAATTGCTGCTGTGCTTATTTCGAAACGCACATACACTTTTGGTTTTATTAAATGGATTCTAAATTGCTTTCTTAATCTTTATCGATATATGTACATAAAACCATAAACTCGCTGGATTTACTAAGTTGTTTTGACGTTAATTGACCGTTTTGACTGTAATTAGTTAAACGATGATGCCTTCAGGGTTATATGTTTAAAAACTATGAGATATCCCGAACTCTTACATCAGTAACAGTGATAGTTCTTACTACTTTACTACATTTTGCACAAATGATTTATTCTTTAAGTCAATCATAGCACAAAAATAAACCATTAACTATTTACGTTGTTCCTGATGGCGTTGTTTACAACACTAAATTGAGGTCAGTTGCAGCTTTAATAGTTCAAAATGTTCATACAACTAAATATTATTTAATCATTTATTGTCAAACCTTTTTTAGCTAGCACAGTACAGGGTGAACCAAACTTCGACAAGAAACTATTAAGGCTTAATTTACGGTAATACATAATTATTTAGCTTTTTCTAAATGGCATATATTACGTAATCATTGCCATTTCCAGGAACATATTAACATTCAAATGAAGAAATTTAGTTTAATAATAATAATGTCTTAAATGGTCGTTCATATCTAACATTTGAAACTTCTCGAAGGTATTTCATTGCAGTTAAGTTATGCGGGGACAGCCCGATGGTGCAACCCCGCGTAAAGCATAACAGGTCGCAAATTATTTTGAATAGGTGGAGTGGGTGAACTAACTCTGCGGTCCACAAAATTACGAAACTTGTCATGCTTTTTTTCGTTGGAAAAACATCCGCGGGACACTTTTGGTAAGATGCAGAACAGAAAAAATAGAATGTATTCAATGGGAACATAGCCACATTAAAAATTAGAGTTATTTTTGCTCCTTAGGATTACTAGACTTTTCTAGTGATACAGTATTTATTACCTACTTGTGTTCTTAGTTCTAATTATTTAGATTAGCACGTTCGTCGTCAAATATATGCATATATATGATATATATATATATATATATATATATATATATATATATATATATATATATATATATACATACCGGGTGTCTAGAATATACCCACGTTCTATAGCTATCTTTGTTATTATACGAGATACAGAGTCGGTTAAATTAGCAAAGTTGGGCAGAATTACATGATAATTCAAATACCGATAAGAAAATTCAACATTGTTGCCAACTTTCTAAGATATCTGAAAATCATTAAAAATCGTCCAAATTTTCAATCGGCTATATCTTGTTAATATCCAAAATACGAAAAAGTTATAAGAGAGACTTTTGATAGCTATTTTTACGCAAAATGGGAAAATTCGAATAACAAATTCTTTAGAAATTATGTTTCGAGATACTACCCAAACATGCATTTTTTTTTAAATGGCAACTATAGGTGGCTATGGACTCGTTCGATCGCTTATTTTTTTCTGATTTCAAAAATGTATAGCTTCGTATGTTTAATATTATTAGTTAATTCACAATTTTCAAAAAAAAAGGTAATTATCATATTTATTAAGCAAATTAAAGTGTGCCGTGAACATTTAAATAATAAAATAAGCCCATATTCTATTACTAAATTTATGGAAACAATAAGAAGTAATGTACTACATTATCAAAATAAAAAAGTTCTAAATAGATTTAACTTACAACGAAGAGTAACAGCAAAAGATATAAACAGATAACACAATCATAGAAGTGCTTTAAAATGCCCTCCATTATTTTGAACACACATTTGACATCGTTTTAAAATTTCGTTTTGAACTTTTAATAAACTTTGGGTTCTAATTTGTTGTATAGCAACACGAATTTTATTTTTTAAATCGTCTAGATTACCAGGTTTTACTCGGTACACTTTGTATTTAATTGCACCCCACAAGAAAAAGTCCAGGGGTTTAAGTCTGGAGATCGCGGCGGCCGTGCTATTGGACCTCGATTTCCTATCCAATTATTAAAATCATCCATTGTGTGCTAGTGCCCCGCCGTATTGAAAATAATTCAAATTTTGAATTACGTTCAACAGAAGGTCGTCCAAAATTTCTTCAAATTCGTTTCGTAAAAAAGTTAGATATCATTCGGAATTTAAATTGTATTCATTAAAAAACGGCCTAAGGATTTTGGTACTAATAATACCGCACCAAACGTTTACTGAAAAAGCATATTGATCTCTCCTCCCAAAAGTAATATGAGTATTTTCTTGGGACCATTGGATATGATTTTTTCTATTGAAGATGCCGTTGTTTGTAAATTTTGCTTCATCAGTAAAAAGAATGGTTTTCGAGAATTCATTGTTTGTGCGACTTTATTTTGAAGCAAAACCTAATCTTTTCTGATAATCTTCAACATACAATATATTTCCTATATGAAAATGATATGGCTTAAAGTTATTTTGTTTCAAAATAACGTGGGCTTCATCATTGGAAGTGTTGCACTCGTTCGCAATTTCATGAAGAGATGTAGTAGGTTTAAATTCGACGTAAGTTTCTCCTATAACTTTTCCGTATTTTGAATGTGTTTTAATACATTCTTCTGTTTCTGTGTTAACATTAATTTTAAAATTTTGAGGTTTAGTAAAAGCACCATATTTTTCTAATTCGATTCGAGTTTGGTAAATAATCTCACATCGGGTTGTCTTCTTTCCATATAAGTTTGAAGATATAATTCCGAAGCAGCATTAGCATCTCTGTTAGATACGTAATAGCAAAAAATCATTTCTTTCTTCAGAAGAATAAGCCATTAATAAATTAATATTCACTATTTAAGTACGAACTACAACTGGTTACAACAAATAATTCAATATCTACTATTTGACAATCAAGTTTTGTTTTTAATTGTCGCAGCACACCACGGAAAACATTGCATTTGTTTAGTAAATACTATCATTACAATTTTTTGAAAATTGCGAGTTAACTAATAATACTAAATAAAGAAAGCTATACATTTTTGAAATCAGAAAAAAAATAAGCCATCGAATGAGTCCATAACCACCTACAGTTGCCATTTAAAAAAATGTATGTTTGGGTTGTAGCTCGAAAAATAATTATTAAAAAAATTTTTTATTTACCGATTTATTTTCCGATTTCCGTAAAAATAGCTATCAAAAGTTTCTCTTATAACTTTTCCGTATTTTGAATATTAAAAAAGATATAGCCGATTGAACATTTAGGCGATTTTTAGTTATTTTCAGATATCTTAGAAAGTTGGTAACAATATTGAATTTTCTTATCCATATTTGAATTATCATGTAATTCTGGCCAATTTTGCTAATTTAACGGACTCTGTATCTCTTATAATAACAAAGATAGCCACAGAACGTGGGTAGATTCTAGACACCTATATATATATATATATATATATATATATATATATATATATATATATATATATATTGTGTGTATGTGTATGTGTGTGTGTGTGTGTCGTGTGCTGTGGTGTGCGTGTGCGTGTGCGTGTGCGTGTGCGTGTGCGTGTGCGTGTGCGTGTGCTGTGTGCGTGTCGGTGCGCTCGTGCGCGTGGCGTGTCGTCGCGTGCGTGCGCGTGCGCGTGGCGTGGCTGTGTGCGTGTGCGTGTGCGTGTGCTGTGTGTCGTGTGCGTGTGCGTGTGTCGTGTGTGTCGTGTGCGTGTGCGTGTGCGTGTGCGTGTGCGTGTGCGTGTGCGTGTGCGTGTGCGTGTGTGTGTGTGTGTGTGTGTGTGTGTGTGTAGACGGCCAGCTGTGAACATAGGGATTTAACATGTGATCTCAGTAGGGTGTGAAGTTGTGAAGTTGTTCAGAACTAAGTAATGCATACAGAACTAAATTTTTTTATTAAATTTTTGGTTTCTTCGCAATTACTAGCAATAGCAGTGATTTTCCTTCTGTTTCTCATACGTTTATAAACTTCAACTAGCAACCTAACTTATTAGTTAAAATTAAACAAACATATTCACTAATATTAATAGAACATTTATTTTTCAAAGTGTAATAGTTGCAGAAGAGCGAATGAACATAAAAAGAATTATTGTAACAAAATAACCTATAAAATAATTCACAAATTGCAATAGATATTCGAATAAGGCACCGTTCTCAGCAAGGCAGTACCCAAGTCTATTGTAAAATGAAGCTTTTACATTAGATAACTATCTCTCAGTAATTAAATTGCATTCTTAAAGTATTGCTTCCTTTAATGAATCTAAATTCCTGTGTCTTCTGGAATAAATTTTACTTTTAATATGTTCCCACAAAAAAAAATGCACAAGGAGTTTGGTCCGGAGGTCTTGCAAGTCGATTTATTTCCTTTCCATGACCAATCCACCGATTACGAAAGACAAAGTCTAATGTTCCATGACATTTAACCTAAAATGAGCCGGACACCCATCCTTCGCAACCAGATAGGTATCCCGATTTTGACGAACTGCATCTTCCAAGACAGGACGTATATTATTCTGTAGAAGATCCAAATAGCAATCTGAAGTCAAATTTCCCACAATTTGAAATTTACGTATTATTCTATTGTTAAAAATTCCAGCCAAAATATTAATTTTTTAGGGATACTGAGTAACTGTACGAACACGTAATCAGGGATTTTCGTTGGCCCAAGTACGAGTATTTTGCATTTAAAGTAAAGATGCATTTATCTGTAAAACAAATTGATGAAATGAAGTGCCGGTCGCGATTTGCTTTCTCTTGCATAATTTCACAAAAAGCGTTTCAGGATTCAAATTCCAATGGAAAAAGTTCCTGGTGTGTGTGAAACCTGCAGGATTTATAATTATGTTCTTTTAATTTCGGAAACTGTTGAATAGTGCAAGCCACACTCAGACGCAATACGTCTCATGCTATTCTTCGTCATAACGTCTTCTATTATTAATATTATTGCCCCCATTACCTTCGTTCACAGTAACACTCCAGATGTATCCTCAAATTAGCTAACCAGTTTCGAAATCGTAGATATACTAGGAATTGGTTGGTTTTCATATTTTACGGAAAATAAATCTCTTACTCTTCTGTAATTATTACCAGCATAATAATATTTCATAATGAGGGCACGTTCTTGGTTATTATAAACATGCATTATTATTACTTTTTGACATAAATGTTTGACAGAATAAATAAAATGTTTTTGTTTATTTTTCAATATTCAAAATTATGGCTATAGCTAATGATAAAAAATTAAAAAATTCTAAATCTTAAAATTGTGAAGAAATCAAAAACTTAAAAATGTGGATACAGCTTTGTATGTAACATTTAATTCATATTATATTATATCATATATACACACACACGCACGCACGCACGCACGCACGCACGCACGCACGCTCGCACGCACGCACGCACGCACGCACGCACGCACGCACGCACGCACGCACGCACGCACGCACGCACGCACGCACGCACGCACGCACGCACGCACACGCACGCACGCACACGCACA